>JAAGAY010136565.1:0-86354 GCA_011801015.1 Ardeotis arabs | reverse complement strand
CGGAGTGTAGTCTCTCCAGAACGGCTGTCCCAGCGGGCCCTCCACGGGCCACAGCCGCCTTCAGGCATCCACCTCCCCCAGTGTGGGGTCCTTCACGGTCTCCAAGTGGATCTCTGCTCCTCCGTGGACCTCCATGGGCTGCAGGGGGACAACCCGCTCCACCATGGTCATCACCACAGGCTGCAGGGGAATCTTGGCCAGGAGCCGCATTACTCCTCCCTCTCCTGAACTGACCTTGGCGTCTGCAGCTGTTTCTCTCACAAGAAAAGTTCTTCACAACAGGCTGGCGAACGCCTCTCAGAATCTCTTCACATCACCCATCTCATCTCCTCTCCACTTCTTGCAGCCGGGCTGGGCTGAGTTGGGCCCAGTCGGCCGCCTGGCGAGAGGCCAGAGGGCGAGGCCTGCAAGGCCCGTGAGGCCTGCACCTCCCCCTCTGTGCCTCTGCCCCCGCTCAGCTTCTTCACATCTTGTCTTCCCCTTTTTTTTTCCTGTTTTCTCCTTCTTAAATACGTTATCGCAGAGGCGTTATCACGGGACATTCTGCTACCAATCGGCTCGGCCTTGGCCAGCAGCAGGTCCGCCCTAGGCCTGGCCGAGTCCACTGAACTAAGGGGAGCAACTTCTAGCAGTTTCCTACAGAAGCTTCCACCTTAGGCCCCCCCCCACTAAACAAAACCACAACAGAAAAGAAGGCAAAACTTGTGGGTTGAGATAAAAAAGTTTAGGAGAATAACAGAAGAAAACAAAACAGAGATGGAAAACAAACAAACAAACCCCAATAACAGAAAATACTGAAGCACATAATTTACAGTACATGCAGATCCTGATGCCCAGCTTCCTCCAAGTAGCAAGAGGCTGCTCCCTTCAGTACCCTCCTCACTTATATACTGAGCATGGTGTCCCATGATGTGGAACAGCCCTTTGGCTAATTTGGGTAAAGTTATCCCAGTTGTTGGCTAGTGAGTAAACTATCCCAACTGGGTCCCCCAGCCATAGGTGCCACCAGCTCCAGATCCTCTCCTAGCTCAGGTGAAAATTAGCTCTATCCTAGCCTAATTTTAATTGTTAAGTCTGCTTGATTAGTACTTGGGTTTTTTTGTTGTTTAGACATTAAAACTGAGTTGACCAGTTGTGGTGGTTTAGCCCGGATCACCACACAGTTCTTTGCTCACCCTCCCCCTACCCAGCAGAATGGGGGAGAGAAATTGGGAAGAAAGGAAAACTCGTGGGTTGAGATAAAAACAGTTTACTAAAAATACTAAAAACTACAAAGCTAACAGAATATAAGAATATTAATATATGCAAAATATACAAAATTAACAATGTACAGTTTCTCACCACCCGATGTCCGAATGACCGACGCAGCCCGTCCGGAGCAGCGATCATGGAAACGACACCGAGCAGCAAGCAAAGTGGGGAGAGCAAGCTAGCAAGGTAGAGGGAACGATGCCAGCAAGCAAGAGAGAAGAAAAGGATGCCAAGGGTGCCCGGACAGATACCTGAAAAGAATTGCCCCCTCCTATGGGCCACCCCCCACTTATATACTGAGCATGACATTTATGTCATGGAATACTCTCTTTGGCCAGTTTGGATCAATTATTCTGTCTGTCTTTTGCCCAGCTTCCTGCATCTGCACGTTAACAAGACTTTAACGAGACTTGGAAAGCCAGACTGTGTCCTTGGTCTCATTAACAACAACTCGTATCATCAGATTGTTTTTATCAACATTCTTCACACATGAAATCCAAAACACACCGGCTACTGAGAAGGAAATTAACTCCATCCCTGCTGAAACCAGGACACCAGTTTAACTATTGCTTTAACTAATGGACTTTTGTTTCCAGTGTTTAGTACATGGTGCTGTTTAGGCCTGACACATCTTTTGGGGCAGTGGTTAAACAGGATACCTCTTAGCTGTATAGGCAACTTTCAGGCAGCTGATTCTAGGAAACTAGAGTGTGTTTTCGAAAAATGAAACAGTCAGGAACTGAGTCAAAATACATAGTGGAGCTTTGTATCCCTTCTGGACTGCAGAAGATGTAACTTTCTGATATTGATGCTGTTCATTTTTTTTTTTTTTTCTTGCTTGCTATACTTCAAGCTCTGTACAGGAAATTTATATGAAGCTGAAAAACTGAATTTCTTAACAGTCATTCAGTTATTAAATGAAGCACTGAGGACGTTGAGAGATGAACATTGTCAATCTGAATTAAATCAACAACTTGAGATCATTGAGGAGAATCTTACAGTCCACAAAAAAGCACTAGATGATTTGGAAGCAAAAAGGTAATTGACTGGAAAGTTTCTTTAATTCCTTTTTGCTTAGTCTAAGGATCATATTTTCCTACCTTGAAGTCTTTTCTAAAATGATATAATTTATAGTGGGAACATGTTGGTTAGCTATCTGATTTTTATTTTTTTTCTTGTTAAGTTAATCAGTTCTGGGATTTTACAACTTTATCTGAAACAGGCTTAGGGAAAGTTTAAGTGTGTATCTTATTGTGTAGATGTGTATTTTAGTATAGTTCTTCCAATTCTACTGTAAGAAAAATTAAGGCTACCTAGCAGCTGCTTTTTAAGTTGTGAATTTCAGTTAATTCTTAGAGCATGCACAAATGCATGAATAAGTTGATACATACCAAAGATTTTGCAAGATAAGGGGAACATGTAATACTCTCCATCTTTATGCAGAATTGTTATCTCCACCAACAGATGTGTTATGTTCGTTTTCCATGCTCGTATATTACAGGCTAAAAATAGAGCAACAGCATTGTGTGTCAACAAGTGTAAATATTTCTACAAACCAGGAAGACTGGGAAGTGAAGTGGAAAAGCTTTCTCGGCCTGTGTCCTTTTAATCTGATCTTAGATGAGGATCTGGTGAGTAGTGTTAAATTTATCTGATTCTAGAGAAGAGAAAGGATGAAGGTGAGAGCGGTTGTACATCTAAGCTAGTGTGTTCTGTTGCAACACTTAACCTTTGTATGTAAGATTAAGGAATTAGCACAATATAGCAGAAATTACTTTATGAAGTAATCTTTCTTAAGATACATTTGACTTAGTAACAGCTGTTGTCTTAATTTGAGATGGGGATGGGATCATCTTGTCAAGACAGTAGATCAGTGTAAGAGTGAGCTTTTTGGTTTTGATTTTGTCCGTGTCCATCTCACTGTGGAAACTGAGCTTTCATGTGCTGTTGATCAGAACATCTGTTGAGTTCTGTTTTTCCCTTTTAAAGTGATCTGCTTGATGAATGAACAATAACTTCTGTTCTGACACTCACACTGATCTGAAGTTATACCCTTGCCTGGCTATCCAGCAGAGAGGAAGAGTTTAATGTTGAGTCTGAAAGCTGGTTTGCAGAAAAGCTATTGTAAACAATTGTGTGTTAATTGCTGTTGAGATGCAGATTTTTTTCAGCCTGCTTCTGTAACTTTTTTTCTTTTGAAAGAGACTTGATTTTTTGAGAGCTTCGCCACCATGTTCTTTTACTCCTCTAGAAGATGATGAAGATAGCACCTTTTGTCAATACCTGGAATCAGTTTCAGGTGGGTGAACAGGAGCAGCTTCTTTTCCTTCTCCCCCCACTGCCACAAATGTTAAATGTTACTTGAAGTTGAAGACTCCCTGCTTCCATTTGCAAGTATCTTTGATAGTATCTGATAATCTGGCTCTCAATGACTCCTTGTCACAATTGCCTTACATTTTTCAATCTTACCATATCTCAAAGGTTCTCTGAAGCTTCTGATATGGCAAAAAAATGCTGGAGCTGTTTGGTATTTTGTTGTTCTTGCATGAAGGATGTTGAGACACATTTCCATGTACAAAGGTTCATTCATGGGTTCTTGAGAATACATTCACTCTAACAGTAAAAGTTGCTTCAGGTTGGAAGAGCAGTAAGAAAGAGAGAAAGAAGATAAAACTTTTCCTTGGCCAACTGGGAAAAGAAATTTAAGGTGTCCTCCCAGATAAGCATCTTTCCCTAGTGCATTCTGAAGTACTCCACAGTAACTGTGCCATTTGATTGGGACCTTACTTGGTCTGTGTGTTGATTGCTTTCAGTCATTTGGTTAACAGTGCTGATGAGAGCTCACTTTGATCAGACAGGGATGTTGCACATGCTAATTGGTTGATGACCTGATTCTGTTTTGTTGGATAGTGCTTATTGACCAAGTGTTGACTGTCCCTGTTGTTCTGGTTTTGTTTAGTGAGGGGGCCTAAGGTGGTAGCTTCTGTAGGAAACTGCTAGAAGTTGCTCCCCTTCAGTTCAGTGGACTCGGCCAGGCCTAGGGCAGACCTGCTGCTGGCCAAGGCTGAGCCGATTGGTAGCAGAATGTTCCGTGATAACGGCTCTGCGATAATATGTTTAAGAAGGGGAAAACAGGAGAAAAAAAAAAAAAAGAGAGAAGATGTGAAGCAGCTGAGCGGGGGCAGAGAGGGGGAGGCATGAGTTTTGTGGGGCCTTGCAGGCCTCACCCTCTGGCCTCCCGCCAGGCAGCCGACTGGGCCCAACTCGGCCCAGCCTGGCTGCAAGAAGTGGAGAGGAGATGAGATGTGAATGAGATGTAAAAAGGATCCTGAGAGGCATCTGCCAGCCTGTTGTGAGGAGCGGCTGCAGACACCAAGGTCAGTTCAGACGGAGAGGGAGGAGTAATGTGGCTCCTGGCCAAGATTCCCCTGCAGCCTGTGGTGCAGCCCATGGTGGAGCAGGTTGTCCCTCTGCAGCCCATGGAGGCCCACAGAGGGGCAGAGATTCACCTGCAGCCCGTGGAGGACCTCACGCTGGGGCAGGAGGAGGCCTGAAGGAGGCTGTGGCCCGTGGAGGGCCCGCTGGGGCAGCTGTTCTGGAGGGACTGCACCCCATGGAAGAGATGACCCACACTGGAGCAGTTTCACGAAGGACTGTGGCCTGTGGGAGGGACCCCACGATGGAGCAGAGGAGGAGTGCGAGGAGTTCTTCCCCCAACGACGAAGTAGCAGCGTAAAACAACGTGTGATGAACTGACTGCAGCCCCCATTCCCTCTTCATCCCCTGTGCCGCTCGGGCGGGGAAGGTAGTAGAGATAATGTTAAGCTTGGGAAGAGGGAAGGGTGGGGGGAGGTTATCTTGTTCCCTGTCTCATTCTCCTGCTAGTTTTAGAAATAAATGAGTATTTTTTCCCCAAGTCGAGTCCCTTTTGCCCGTAACGGTAACTTTAAGGATTTCTCCCTGTCCTTATCTCAAACCTCGAGACGCTTTTCTTATATCATCTCCCCCTATTCTCTTGGAGGGTGGGGGGAGTGAGAGAAAGACTGCGTAGTCTGGTCCCGATCGGGGCTGAACTATGACACCCTGAATAGAGATAGAAATTAGAAGCTACAAAGCGAGGGGAAAGACAGCTTGAATCATATGTCATTTGCAGTCCACTTTAGGAAAAATGACATAGCAGATGTGTGTTGGAGTTTCAAGGTGCAAAGCAAGAAGGAGAAGATCCTTTTGGATACAAAAGTGAAATTTGTGCTCCAGCAGTCTGAGAGTACGTAGGTATAAGGCTAGAAGCTGCAAAGGAAAGGCTACAGAATGGCAAATGGAAGATCATTTGCCTTATAAATTTCAAAGATTAAAGCACTGTGTAATAATGCTGTGAGCTTCTGGTAATATCAGAAAGCTTGAGACAAACTGGTGTCTGCGGCATTTTCTCTACTCTGTGATTAAGATGCTTGATCTGAGAATCCAGCCACTTAGAAAAATAACTTTCTGCATGTTAACATTGTAAGCTTTAAAAAAAAAAAAGCTTAACCTCACCTAACTTATTGAAGTGAGCTTGAATTTTGGAGGTGTTGTTGAGGTAATACAAAAGGAAATGGCACGTTTGTAGAGGCTGAAATTTATGGTTAGTAGAGAACTACTGAGGTTAAACTTCATCTGTTTATCCAAATGATATGCCAAAATTTATATTTTTGTTCTAGAGAGTCCTGAGCTGAGTTATGTGTACCTCTGGTAATGTGCAAAACACTTCCTTATAGTGTACCTTGCCTTGCTTGAACTGAGGCAGCGTTGATCAGAGAGATTAGTATGTTTCTTGATAAATGCAAGTGATGTTGGTGGAGAAAATGTGGGTGGAATTTGGCTTTGTGGAATTGACGTGCCATGCAGTTGATGTGTATGTGGAGAGGAGGGGATGATGATGACATGTGGCTGTGATTGTAGTTTAGTGGAAGGTGGCATGTGTGATTGATCTGTACAGGGCAGCACATAGAATCATGCCTCTCGAACATGTGTTCAGGAGCAGCACAAATAGTTGCTGGCTGCTAGTGGCATCTGTGGCTGCAGGTGGTACCTGAGCAAAAGGATTGATTCCACTGTCCTGGTCATGTATTAATTTATTTTTCTCGAAGTGTTCGTAAAGTTGATCCTGTGAATAGTCCTACGGAAGTGGTCTGAGTCACTTGTGTCACCTGGGAAGCCTGAGCAAAAAAAATGGAAGCAATAATAAAACTCTTTGCTTGCTTTTCTAGATGTTTGTGACTCTACTCATGAAGCGTGTTATGAGAAAGATGGTGAGACATTGGAAACTGTGATGGATAAGTCAACAACGCCACCAAGATGGTATGATGTTAATGAGAAATTGATAAAAAAGCAGTGGAAAAAATAGAAATTTACTTGCTGGAGCTGAATATATTGCATCCCTTGATCCTTAGTGGAGTATTTCAGTAGCCCACTCCTTACAAGTCACATCTGCCCGATTTAGTAAGGTAGTCATAAAGTAATTGCTGCTTTCTCCAGCTGGTGACTGATCAATCAACTAGTTGCTGCTGAATAGGATGTGCAGCAACCAAGTTGCAAGGTTTTTATCTTGCTTTTTTGTCAGAGGACTTAAACCGAATATTCACTGATTCCTCATAGAGGTATGGGTGAACTTCGTTTATTGAGGGCTTTGTACACACAGTTATAGGGTTTGCAAGGTTGCACACAGGGGTAAACTTATTGCTATTGGATACAAGGTTTGTAGCACGCGCCGATACTATATGACTGATTGGATACATGCAAATACACACGAGCATCTTCATCTTCTTCCCCACCTGCAGTTAGCTTATCTTGTTTAACATTCCTTTCTGTTTACAACGCGGCTGTTTATCACTTACTTGACCGTGTGGTGACCTCAAGATCTCCAGTGCTGTAGCTAAAGGCTGGGTTGTGCAGGCAGGCCTCAAGCAGCACAGCATGTCCCTGTTCAGTGAGAATATTCTCTACACTTTTTAACTGTGTTCTTTCAAGTTTTAAGAGGTGAGTGGAGGAAACAAAGAATTCTACTTCTCAGACTGGGTTGCGGTAGGTGTATATGTTCAGTATAGCCTGAGAAAGAACGAACAAACATTCACAGGAGCCCTTCTTTTGTTATTTTTAAATGAAAAAAAAAAAACAACCAAAACCAAACAAGCAAAAAGCTTGACTCCGAAGCAGAATTACTGTGCTAAACAGTATCTGCAAGGCTTTTTTAATGAATCTTCTAAAATCACTTTGTTCTGTGACTTCTCTTAGTACAGTTCCAGCAAAGGATAGAACACAAAACAACGATATTCTGAAAAGTTTTGGCCTGTTTGTCATTTATGTAGTCCAGCAAGGTTTCATGACATTTTGAATAAGACTGTATTTCATAATATGTCTGCTACAGATACTTGAAAGTTACCTACTAGGAGAGAAAGGGAATTGACAAAGGAAGGCTGTTGTATACTTAAACGTCAGTAGATGTAGTTGCATATAGGTATCAAAAGTTGTCCAAGTAGTTAACAACTAAAGCGGATTTCTCTCTGTGACTTCATATAGTGTGAATTTTTGTCTGTTTCTGGTTCTAAAGACAGATACCAGCAACTGTGAATATTTCAAGGTGTGTTCTTCCTAACAGGTGAGGACTGTACCTTACCTTTTAGACAGCTATGCAATTAGCGCTATGCTCATCAAAAGTGATAAGACAGAAGTTTTTGGTAGCCACGTGATTATTAAAAAGCAGTAAGTTCATATAGGGATAGACCTTTGGATGCCAGAGGCGATTCAGAGGAAGGGTATCTAGGGAAAGAACATTGACAAGTCTGCAGAAGACTTTCCTGTTATCTTTGAGTGCAGAATAAAGAAGACATGTTTACAAAATGTATCACAAAATCACTTATTTTTCTGTTTGGTAATCAAGGAAAAAGCTTCATAGTTTATTAATTTTGGGAGGCTGATACACAACTAGGGCGCAATCTGCTCTAATTGTCACATGTTCTCCCTATAGTAAAATTGCCTTCTGATGACCGGGACGAACTGAGGGAAATCGTAACGGACAGATACGGGGCACACAATACGTGTGATGATCTTCTACTAAGACTTACATGCCACTTGTTTAATCTGCCTCTAATTATTTTTTTTTTTTTATTTTTTTTACCCCTCTCCTTTCCCCTACTTCCCCAAGGATCTCTTCAGTGCCTTTGGAGTTGTCAAAAGCATCTGAAAACAGAGACGTGTTAATTGAAAAGGTTATTCTTCAATAATTTCCTACCTGTCAAATAAGTTAATCTCACAATATTTTGCTTTTTACATTGATTGAAGCCTAGACTTAGTATTTGGGGGGAGGGCTGTAATTTTTTGTTCCTGTTTGTTTTTTTTTAAGTAATATTTTTACAGATCTGAGTCAGTCCTGTAAAACTGTAAAAGCTGACTGTCATGGACTTAATTAAGCTTTGGGAAAGGAAAGTGGGAAATAAGTGCACTTACACCTGACTTGCAGTACAACATACAACGTGTCACTGATTGGCTGCTTGCTGAAAGTCTTTGTTGTGAGCAGTGGTCAGACTTTGATGTTCTTTAATTTGTGTGTGAAATTAAGGGTTGTAATGTGGCCTAAAAGCAACTTGGATGTACAGTTGTCCATTGCACAATTGTTCACTGTAGTATGTTCAAGGTATTTGCAGTTGAGTCATCTGTGTTATACTCAACACTCTATCCCTAGCCACTACTTAGGTTCTACTTTAAATATGATTGTCAGAATATTTTATGTTTAGTAAGAATTTAAGACTGAAATATCTTTATTGACTAAACACTAAGGCTGTTGCTGTTCAGAATGTGTACAGCAGTTTCTGTGTGCTAATCTTCTGACACTTGAATTTGAAACTTCTGATAATTCTTGTGTATTCCTCTCGAAGTTGCATACTGAAACTTGCAAGGAAGAAAAGAAGCCCATGCTTCCAAAGATCTTAAAAAATGAAAAGGATGAGTCTGCCACTTCAGAAATGTGGGAGAATGCAAGTGATCATGTTATCCAGGCAGAGTCTCCTGTCAAAAAAGAAGACCCTCTTGAGAAAGCCAGAGATGAACTGGCAGAAGAGGTTAGGAAAAGTCATTTTTAATTTTTTTTCTTTTAAAATAAATGATCATTAAGTTCAGAGAGCAAATTACTAGTTTTATCATAAAATGCCTCTCATAATCCGTGTATGTCAAGTTACTTTTTTTCTGCTAGATGGTAACGTGTCACTAAGTTTTAGAGGTGACTGCCCAGTTAAGTCACCCTGAAAGCATGGAGCTTGTGCAGTTATCCTACTTATAAACCATGGTGACGTGAATAGCACTTCCAGTAGAATCATGGTACAATTTTTAATACCTCTCATACTTTAATCTATGAACAACAGCATGTATTAAGAATTCAACAGTCCTTTTTTGTTTGTGAAGTTACGCAGGTTAAATATTTAACAGGGGCTTAACTGCCATAACAGACAAAAACAAAGAGGTTATAATTTTGCTTTCTCGGGATTTGACCTTCTCTAACATTCTACAGGTTGCAAAAACTGTTGCATCTGAGTCGCCTCAGAGTGATGAAGGGAAACTAATGGCATTAGAAGATCTCATTAGCTCGCTGGCTTCTAACCCATTTTTAACAAGGAGACAAATTCCCCGAACTCCAGAAAATCTACGTAAGTCTAAAACTCTTTTTGTAATGTTTGTTGATTAGAAATGTGATTAGTTCATTGACATTGTACATATCGCACAAGGAGGAAAAGGTAATTATTTCAGTGAAGCTGCAAGTTATCCTAATGGCTTACTCTGTAACACAACATTGTAGGCCTAATAAGATGTGAATACTGTGAATTTGATTTAACGTAGATTTTTTTTCCCTGTGTAGAATCCCCTTTGTGTTGAGGAAGAAAACTAGGCATAAGCAATATAAAGTAGCTATACATCTTCTTCTTTGTATTGCTTATGTTACTGAAGGGACAGAAGTAAAACACATTGATTGACAGATCGATAGTATGAAAGTACTAAATTTTTACCTCGGTTTGTTCCATTTAGTTACTGACATTAGAAGCTCATGGAGAAAAGCTATTCAGGCTGAGGGCTCATCAGGCACAGAGCTGGCTCCAACTGAAGTAATGACAGAAGAAACTCCAATGAATGCTAGACCTATAACGCAGAAGGTGGCAGACTCTGGACTAGCTTGCTCTACGGCTGCATCTCTTCTACCTGACTTTAATCCTCCCTTGTCAGAAATGAAGTCCCATTTAAGTTCTACAGAATTTAGACCTCAAGAGCACATGGGGATAAGTCATATCACTGAATCTCCAGTTTTGGGAACATCTGGAATGCAAGAAAGTGAGAAAACTGAAGCACAGGTATTAAAATGTAATAATTTGCATGAAAGTTCTGTAGAAGATCCAGAAGAACAGACTTCTCAGTATGAGAAGAAGAGCATGAATAGTCTGGATATTTGCTCAGAAAACAATAGTAAAACCACTGTCCTACCTTCAGACCACTTTCAGAGTTCCTTAATGGATGGGATGCTGCACTACAATGTATCTTCATTAAATTCTACCAATTGTAAAGCTGCTCACTTGGGGATATTGGATGAGACACTTCCAGAAGAACTTGATAGTATAGATTCCAACAAATCTGCAAGCTCAGAGTCTGATTTGGATGTAATAGACAGTGCACATGTAACAGGTGGTTTAGAAAATAAGGGAGACATTAAAAAATCAAAGCTAGATCTACAGTCCATTTTCAACAGAGCACTGGAAAAGACTGCATCTAAAAGTGAAGATGAGCTGCATCAAACACATAATGGAGGTGAATCTGTAAGTTGTAGATCAGACATAAGTCTTGCACCAGAAAAAAGAGAAAGAGATGAATTATGCAGTCCTCTAGAACTCTTCTGCTTGGATGAAGAATTTACCAAGGCACCATCACCACAATCTCTTAATGAAAGAAAATATTCCCTGTCATCTTTGCTGGTATCCAGTCAACATCTGGAGGAAATGGCATCAATGGTGCATGAAATCCCGTTAGACTTAGTCGATAAATTGAAGGGTAAGTTCCTGTGCACTTTAGCAACAAGATTTTGTCCATTCTGCCACTGGTTATAATACCATAAGTAACCTACTGTGAATAGCTGAACCCTACTATGGAAGTGTAAGGAGACAGATTATGTATATGCTTATTCCTTATGGAAGATGAGACATAAAATCAAAGGAAACATGCTTCCTTCAGTTGTATCAGCATCTTGCAGGTAGGAGAAAAGGTGCTCATCTGACTTTAAAAAAGCGCCTTAAGGTGCATTAGCAATGGAGTAATCTGAAGTTAAATTTTGGGAATTCACAAAGTTAGTTTGAAGTAGTGTGTTTACTCTGAACAAATTTGGCTATGTAGAGATATGTTGTAGGTTGTTCGGACTTTTTAAGTTCAGTCAGGTGTTCACAGTCTGTAATACTTTATTAATATACTTTCTTTTCTGAAATATCCTGCATTCCAGCCTGCCTGCCCCCTCACCCCATTTCCAACAGAAGCGTCAACTTTGTTTAACCAGTAGAGCAATGTTGAATTACATGTGAGGTAAACTTTTGAAATGCATTAGTAGAAATCAGCCAGTAATGGTTATACAGAAGGCTTTCACCAAAACACATGGTATTTAATGAAGTACTAGGAATTTAACACAACAAGCTAGTTTCAAGGAGTAATGAGATGTATACTTTGTGCTAAGGCTTGTTGCAGTTTAGCTTCTGCTTAAAATTGTGGTTGTACTGATAGCAGGTGACTTACCTTACTTGGAACAGTTAACAAAATTTGAAGTACCATTTCATAATTTTTTTTTAATATACATTAAACACTTCTGAAGCAGTATTTCTACAAATTATTTTAATATTATAGAGTACTAACTAATACACTTTTTCTTCCAGATAAAGGGCAGTTGGATGAGAAGCCGGACACGAAGGAACCATCATCAGGGTAGAATTTGTAAAGCAGAAGCATAGCCGTAGCAGTGCGATTAGGGTTCACTTCAGCGTGTGGCATCTCCTCCCAGCACTGCCCAGATGGAGACGTTGCACTCCTTTCTGCTTTTGTGGAGACTGCATTCCGGTCTCCTTAAGATTGTCAGTTGCCTGCTCTCATTCTTCTGATTTCCTGTAATCTGTAATAGCGTTCTATGTGCAGCCCATCATTTCTGTACAGAACGATATATTCCTTTTTAAGAATATTTTTTAAAATGTCAGTTGTTGAGTAGAAAGCATAAGCCTGTAAAATGGGAAAATAAAATCTTTGGTGTCTCTACCTTGCTTGTAATCTACCTCCCGCAAAAAAAAAAAAAAAAAAAAACAAACCCACCCAGTTTTTACTTGGTGCTCTACATTAATTGGGTTCTTCTCTCTTAGTGAGACTTCTGGCTGATATTGCTATCAATTCTGCCTCTTTATAGAGGCTACTATCTTTTTATAAACTTCCACTGAACTGCCTATTTTTTTAGATGTGTTTTTAACTGAAGTTTCTTAAAAATTCCCACTTGTGGTATTGCTAATGCCATTTTATTTTCAAGTAGTTGATATACATTTATGACGTTGTGATGTAAGTAACTGATCATACAGCTTGTGGAGGAGTGGCAATGTAAAAGTTAAGGTTCTAGCAGATAAGCTTCCTATTGTAGAAGTACTGACCCCTGTCATGATGTGTTTACATCATTTGCTAAGTAACATTGTTTTTATGATCTGGTATCTTTCTCCTCCTTCCTTCTGAAACAGTTGCAAATAGGTTTGAGAAGAATCTCCACCTGCATTTGACATGCTCCTTATAAAGCAGAATTTGACAAGCTTTATGAAAAGAGATTTATGTGGCTGGTTGTGGAAGCTGTAATGTAGCTGCTAACATGTTAACAGCTAAGAGGGAGGTGCTTCTTACTAGCCCATTTACATGTTGATCTAGTCATGGGCAGATAGCTAGAGAATCCTAAAGTCTGACCTTAGCTATTGGCTGTCTGGAACAGGCCCAGCAGTGTTCCTTGAACACCTGGGTTCTAGAGCTTGGTGCTGGTGACTTCACAAAGGTTCACCAGGTGACTGTCAAGAGTTTCATGCCGTGGTCAGAAGAGGCTTGGAAGCAGGACCACGGAGATGTGGTCGGGACATCACCAGAGGAACCTGGGCATACTGCCCTAGGGGAGAATCTGGTCAGCTGGGATGTGTAGTGCAGTCTGCACCAATGTAATGTGCTCTGTCTCTGCTTCTGGAGCTTCCTACATCATCTGCCTTAATTGGCTTCAAGGACTGCTGCTGAAGAGTGGGGTGGTTTTGGTTTTTTTGGTTTTTTTTTGGTTGTTTTTTTTTTTTTGTTCTGCTGTAGAGCATCTGCTGGGAAAGACCTGAACGATAACTTTTTCTGAGCAAACATGTCTCCTAAATCACCTGTACCTTCACATGTAGTGAAGAAGTGCGTTTGTCAGCTGTGCTCCTGTGGGTATGTACGAGAGACTGGGGAAGAGAGCTTGGACTAGTGGATATTCGGCTAGCAGGCTGCACTGCTCTTTAGGGCTGCAGTATTATTCACTATTTTAAGTTGTATATGAAAAATTATACATAAAGATATCGTAGAGCATTTTTAAAGCTTTAAAACAAGAAGTATTTGTCCCCATTCTGCTTATTCAACCATATGGCTCTTGGGTTTTTTTGCAGGAGTAAACAAATGTCAGGGAGGCTTCCCATTTTTCCTGTTTAGGTAAATTACATCTCTGAGAGGAGAGCTTTCCACTTTTTGGCCACGAACTTGCTTTTGAATGGGTATTACTGGCTTTGAGGCAGTGTTTTAATGGAATACAAAGTGATACTTCTTCTGTAAACGTGTTTGATACAGGGGTAGAGCTTTACCAATGAAAGAGACAACAGAAAATACGAAGATTCATTAGTGGTTTAGTTAGTGTTAGTCTTGTGAATGTACGCAAACTCTTTTCTTGAAAGCAAATTAGCTTTAGGCCCTTCAGCATTACATGCATTCTCCCATATTTGCAGGTTAAGAATAAAATTATTAGAAGGGGGAAAAAATATCTTTCTGACCAGTTCAGATGACATGCCTTAGTTTGTTTTAAAGCTACTAAATAATTTTGAAGAGAGTTTAAAAGTACAAAATCCCCACCCAGAGTTTCTATCAGGCTGGTATGCATTGCTGTTATTCATCATGAGTAACAAGCATGTGTACTCCAAAGAGAAAACCAATAGAAATCTTGATACCAAGCAGATTATAAACTGTATTTTTGAGTACTTTTGTCAAACTCTTGTTTGTAAGGTACAAGTGCATCCCTTCATTCCTCATTCTTGTATATATTATTCCTTTTAAAAATCAATATACGTGTTCCAGAGAGAAGTAACATTGATTTGATTATTGTGTTAGAGAACTGTGCTATCAAGGACCTAAACATGTAGCACCAAGATGCGGATTGAAAAGGATCCTGTGGTTCTAATCAAGTAATGTACTGAAGTATAGGTCTGTCTTTGAGGCCTGCAGTAATCTTTTAGATGCTAGATGAGCTCCAAGGGTAGCTAAATGTAAGGATGTGGATAATACCTTGATCATGTCCTGTAAGAAAAATTAAACTGCATTTTGGGTTGCTACTACATTGACAGTTCTGGATTAAGAAGTGACAGCTAAGAATCTTGAGTTTCTTGTGAAGACCTGGCCTCAGATTCCATGTAATATATACATAAAACCAGAAATTATATGCTGGTGCACGTTAGAGATCTTTACTGCTTGCAGATATGTGCAACACTATGGGTTTTGTGTTTTAAGTAGTAGTTGTCCAATAGTTTGTAATAGATACTTGGCAAATTTTTGTTAGGCTTATATTAGAAGGCCATTGTAATTATGTTGAACTTTATGATAAAGTCCCTCTCTTGTAGAGCGATGATTTACTGATTACTGAGGGGGAGTTGGGAGAACAGTAGTGTATTACCAGCAGCGGCAAATACAACTTTGTATATATTTCTGTGACTTCTTTAAAATAATATACTGGAGAGGAATAGAGTATTCATAATGTACAGTGTTAAGTGTCTGAGATATCTATCCTGAAATACAATTCAGAAGTACTTGCTGATTAAGCTTGGGAAATTAATTTTCTCATTAACTTCCTAGTCAGAAGCTAGTCTATTTAGCTTCCTAAGAATAAGGAATTTGGGCTTCTGAAGTTAGGTGTGCTGGATTGTCACTGTCTAAAGTACACAGTGCGAATACCTCACTTTCCTCTCCAGGGGAGAATGTGCCATAATTAAGTACACCACTGCAGAGCAGTCGGTATTTCACAGTTTAGGTTTACCCATCCTTACCAGGTGTATTCCCAAAGGACAGGCTTACGAGCTTCTGTACTCCTTGGTCTCTTTTTTTACTTTGGAAGATTGCACTATCCCTTCTTACCAAGGCATATACATATTGCTCATAAAGGTATGATGAGGTGTCTGGAATATCTTTCCTCCAAGTGTAATATCAACTGGTACTATGTTTGGTAGTAGCATATCAAATAATGTGTAGCTACAACAAAACATAGATTACTGTAACTTTTGCAAGATGACAAATAATTGCAGTCTGTACCATACATGTTCTGTCTGTACTGAACATACATCAATCTCTTTTTATTGAAAAGGAAAGCTAAAAGAACATATAACTGACTGTCACTAGTTTACTGAGCATTGAAAAATAGCAATACAGTTCTGTCAGTGGATTTTTGCAAGTAATGGGAGAAGCAATCTCAATTACAAGACTTAATGAATAGCAAGTCCCCTCTGTTAGTTGTGTAGCTGCCGCTTTTAGAACTGCTCATTGTGGCTGGTAGTTGCACTAGCTGAGAGATAAAATTTTTGCTTTGTGCTAGGAATGGCTATATAATTCTGCATAAAGGCAGAAAGATACGATTTTAGGGAGTTGTTTATGCATTTTCTACTGTCTGTGATGGTGTGGATTGAGAAAATACTTTTTTTTTTTTTTAGTCAGCTGGGAAAGGCAGAAGAAGTAGACGCTATGAAATAGATATTTTTTAACATTAAGATGACCTGTTCCATTACAGCTTTGAGATGCTAGGATTAGGCTCTTTTGACTTGGCTCTTCTAGCTAATATACTACAAGCAACAGTGACCAGGCCACTGGAGTATGGGTGCCATCGTAGAGCTACAAATTTTCTAATGATTCCAGGATGTTCAGTGCTCAATACTTCTCAGTATGGATGTTTACCACACAACTGCAAAATGGTAAGTGACATTTATGGATGTGTCCGTATATACGGATGCGTAGCATTAAGAGTATGAGTCTGACAAGTGGCTGGGAGGAGTAGGGAAAACCCTCCCGTTGAGTTGTGAGGTTCAGAAAGGAATCCCTTGCTTTCTGAACTCCTTCTCAGAAAGGAGTCTAGGTGCAGCTACGTCCAGTCTTAGTCCCAGACTTGGTCGACAGTTTATATCTAAAGGGTTAAATCTGGCCAGGGACATCAAAGACAGCAAGAAAAGCTTCTTTAGGTACATTAGGGATAAAAGGAAGACTGGGGAGAATGTGAGCCCTCTCCAGAAGGAAACAGGAGACCTAGTTACCCGAGATATGGAGAAGACTGAGGTACTCAATGACTTTTTTTGCCTCAGTCTTCACCAGTGAGGGCTCTAGCCACATTGCCCAAGTAACAGAAGGTAAAAGTAGGGAGTGGGAGAATGAAGAACCGCCCACTGTAGCAGAAGATCAGGTTTGGGACCATCTAAGGAACCTGAAGGTACACAAGTCCATGGGACATGGTGAGATGCATCCATGGGTCCTGAGAGAACTGGCAGATGAAGTTGCCCAGCCAATGGCCATCGTACTTGAGAAGTCGCAGTCTGGTGAGGTTCCCGATGACTGGAAGAGGGGTAATATAATTCCCATTTTTAAAAAAGGAAACAAGGGAGACCCAGGGAACTACAGGCTGGTCAGTCTCACCTCTGTGCCTGGCAAGGTCATGGAGTAGATTCTCCTGGAAAGCATGCTAAGGCACGTGGAATAGAAGAAGGAGGTTGGTGATAGCCAACATGGCTTCACTAGGAGCAAATTGTGCCTGACTAATTTGGTGGTCTTCTATGATGGGCTTACAGCACCAGTGGACAAAGGATGAACAACTGATGTCATCTACCTGGACTTGTGCAAACCATTTGACGCTGTCCCTCAAGACATCCTTCTTTTCTAAACTGGAGAGACATGAATTTGATGGACGGTCCACTTAGTGGATAAGGAATTGGCTGGATGGCTGCACTCAGAGAGTGCTGGTCAACAGCTCAATGTCCAAGTGGAGACCAGTGATAATTGGCATTCCTCAGGGGTCGGTACTGGCACTGGGCCTGTTTAACACCTTTGTTGGTAACGTGGACAGTGGGACAGTGCACCCTCAGCAAGTTCGCTGATGACACCAAGCTGTGCGGTGCCATTAACATGCTGGAGGGGAGTGATGCCATCCAGAGGGACCCTGACAGGCTGGAGAGATGGGCCCATGCAGACCTCATGAAGTTCAACCAGATCAAGTGCAAGGTCTTGCACATGGGTTGTGGCAATCCCAAGCACAAATACAGGCTGGTGGAGAATGGATCGAGAGCAGCCCTGAGTAGGACTTGACTGTGGTGGCGGATGAGAAGTTCAACATGAGCTGGCAATGTGTGCTTGCAGCCCACAGAGTCAACCGCATCCTGAGCCGCATCAAAAGAAGCGTGGCCAGCAGGTCAAGGGAGGTGATCTCTGCTCTCATGAGACCCCACCTGCAGTACTGCGACCAGCTCTGGAGCCCCCAGCAGAAGAAGGATATGGACCTGTTGGAGTGAGTCCAGAGAAGGGCCATGAAGATGGTGAGAGGGCTGGAGCACCTCTCCTATGAGGACAGGCTGAGAGAGTTGGGGCTGTTCAGCCTGGAGAAGAGGAGGCTCCAGGGCGACCTTACAGTCGTCTTCCAGTACCTAAAGGGGAGAAACTCTTTAGCAGGGTCTGCTGTGATAGGATGAGGGGTAATGGTTTTAAAATAGAGGGAGGTAGATTCAGACTTGATAAAAGGAAGAAATTTTTTACACTGAGGGTTGTGGGACACTGGAACAGGTTGCCCAGAGAGGTGGTAGATGCCCCATTCCAGGAAACATTCAAGGCCAGGTTGGATGAGGCTCTGAGCAACCTGATCTAGTTGAAGATGTCCCTGCTCCTTGCAGGGGGGTTGGACTAGATGACCTTTAATGGTCCCTTCCAACCCTAACCATTCTATGATTCTGTGACTGACTCTGTGTGCGTGTGTTTGTGCGTGTGTGTGTTCAACTTTTGTCTGTCAGATCCCTCTCAAGGACTTTCGTGGAGACAGCTTTGCAAAGCTGCAAAAATAGATAATATATTAAGTTGACAGATGTAACAGGAATTGCCATTGTTAAATACTCTTACTGCAGAAATTGAGCTCGTATTAATAGTGCAGTGCTTTTGTTAAGAATACTTTCCTGGGTAACATATGATGTAGGTGGAGGTGCAAATCTTACCAAAGAGGTGTCCCTGCCTGGGGAGAAGATAGGTCCAGGCCTGTCCAGCCATCCGGTAGTTCTAGTTTTTGTGCTAAATACTGAGGATTCTAAATGCAAGATTTATACTTTTGACAAGGTGGGACCAAGTCAATTATTGTATACAGACTGGCCCTTATCTAGGGTTGTTAGTTCTGGAAGAGTGGTGAGGCTGGATGGTTCAGCGTGAGGCAAGGCATTTGGTACAGATATACTGGGGGTGGGTCTTTCTGGTTTTACTGTACCAACATTGGGCTGGGAGGCCTTCACCCCACCCCATGCATCACTCAGTTGCTCTGATCGTTAGACTAACCCGCTGTGTTTAACCCAGTATATTAAGCGTGTTGCTTTTGTCTTGCAAGATCAGTGTCTCAACGCTTGCAAGGTAAGCATGCCGCTCAAGTATCAGGTCTTAGCCTGCTGCCTCCTGCTTGCAAGGTAAGTGTCTGCACCTGGCACCAACAAATCTGAACAGAACTAGTATCCCACAGCATGTATGGAGAGATACAGATACATGTGTTGCCATTCCTTATGGGTCAAATTCACATCAGGTTTCTTTCATTCATGGATGGTCTGTGTGCGTGTGTGAGATGATGGATGAAGGCATGAGTGTAAGAAATGCAGTGTATTAGGGCAGCAATGCAAACTATCTCTTTGTAGCAGCAGGTGTACAGTGAGAAGATGTTTGAGATAACTGGTGGGTTCATAGCCATGTTTTCTTATTTCTGTTCCCACAATTTATGTGGATCTACTGACTGAAATCTCTTAAATTAAGAGTGTGTGAGGGCAAGAGCGACTGCAAGCAAGGATTACTTCTTTTCTTGCTCCTACATCTTGTCCAAACCCATTTATGCATAAGAAAATGAAACAAAACCTGTAGTAATTCAATGAACTGAGGTTCTTGTAATGCCTTGCACAAGGGATAAGCAGTCTTCCACAGTGTCATGGGGACAACTGAATAGAAGAAAGCAGATTTTTGCACTGTATTTGAGGTATATATTGAAGTGATCATATGTTTTTGCCTAATAACTCATAGCTTTAATTGTTTTGCCTGTAGAAGAGTGTATATTAATTTTCAGTATAACTACAGAGAGGTTTCTCCTCAGAGCTGAGCTGGTAAATGGTCTAGGATACTTGGTAGCTACTCAGGAAACATTTTTTTAGTGGAGGTTAGGAGAAGATGGGATGAGCAGGGACTCAAAAGAATATGAGTGCTCCAGTTTGAGTTAGGCCATGGGGTGCTTTTGCAAGCCTGAATTACATTCGTGGCTTGATAGTTCTGGTTCAGTCTTCTGTGTTGCATCATTTGGAAAAATTCCATTGGTGCAGTCCTGCACAGATCATCAAAGGCCATGAAATAAGTTGTGTGAGAAATGTCTGATTCCCTTGTCCTTGAAGCAGGTTTGCTGTAGCTGTTCTGTTTCCCTCTTATGCAGTGCTCTTATTGCATTCCATGCTGTCCGATGGGGTGGAAGTTGTGTTTGACTCTCAGGTAATTTGTGGCGATGGAAAGATCAAATTACCAAATCAAGATTCTTGACAGTAATTTTTATCAAAGGTGCTTGATCTGAATTCTGCAGTATGTGTCAGCTCAGAGAAAGGTTCGCTTAGTGTGAGGTTTGCATAGTTAGACATCTGTGGTGGAAATACTGGTCCTTTTTACAAGCAATTTGTAACAAACTTTTTTTTTGATGCTGAATGCTAGGTGCAGCTATACTGTGATTATTTTTTTCACCTGACACTTCGTGCCAATTCTGGACACTTGGATGCATCTTTTCACTGATGGAGATGGTGATGTCATGTTGCTGAGTGATGTTATCTCCCAGTGCAAGGGGAGCTTTGATTTTACTTGTGGCAGTTTTTGTCTGGAAAGTGAGTTGGCCACTGGAGTGTGTCTGTCTGTTTTTTTTTTTTAAAATAAGGTGAATCTGTTTACCTTGTAGCATATTCTGCTCATCTCCATCTTAATATCCTGAAGTCCCTTTCTGAAGATGTTTGAAAAGGGTTTTTGTTACTGCCTGTTGCAGTTCAGTTCTTGTGAGGATTTCTTGGGAGTAAAGTGAAATAAAGCACTTAAGTGCTGAGTGACTGCAGTGATAACTAGTTTCAGTGGGAGTTACTAAGATTATTTTGCCTCTGAACTGATTTAAGAACTTGAAACAGTGTCTGTCAGAATGGATCCATCTCCAAGACACAGCTTCTGTAAATGAAGAGCACCAGTATGGAAAGCACTGAAACTTCAGTAACTTGGAGAGCAGAAATATAATAGCCTGGAAATATCAAACTGTGGAAGTTTCCTGAGATGAGATGTCCTACACAGCACTTGTGAGATCACTTTCATTTTCAGCAGTTTGTGATGTCATTTTCACAGTGCAGAGTGTTAGTTTTCACACAGACCAAACATTGCAAAACTCAAGAAAAACTGAGCAAGACCAAGGTGAAATTCTTTCCATAGAGCTCTTTTTCTAAATGAATTCTGGCTTTACGTTTTAACCAATCTTTAAAAAACTGAGTGGGATTTCTTTTAGCAGATACTAAAGATGCTTAAGGCTTCATCATTTTTGCTATATTGGAAATAGTTTGCTAACGAACTGACAGCTGCATGTCTAGAAAGAGCTTTAGAAAGGCCAGAGTTGGATTCAGTTCAAGTAAAACAGTTCTTAGAACCCTAACATAAAAAAATTTTCTTCATTCCTACAGAAGAACCGAATTGATTCTAAAAATACAGAAACGGAAAGCCTATACTGGAGACTCTAAATTATTTGATTTTAGTTCTGTCAGTCCTCCTCATAGTGACTGGCAATTTCCTACCTATTTCTTTCACATATTATGGCCTATTACAGTTACCTATTGCCAGTTCAATCCATTGTTACTATGTATGAGCAAAGTTCCATAGAATGAAAGCCTTATTATAGACATCTGAGTCTCTTAGCATTGCAAGAACAGAGGTCCTTTGTTTTTTCAAGATGATTTTTTAACTCTTCTTTTTCTGTTCCCTTCTCTTCCCATAGAAAATGTGGGGTTTTTATAAAATGCTTTCAGTTGGGAAAAGGTAGCATTTGGACTGATCTCGTCTCCAAAATGCAGGAAGAAATCATGGTGTCAGGTCATTAGATGGCATTGCGGCATTAGTTCTTTACAGCAGTGGTGTATCTTGATATATCTCTGCTGGCTGTGTGTCATTGCCTCCAATATTCAGTCTATATAATGCTTAAATGATTAGAGAGTGAGTGGGGAATCAAAAGGAAAGTTTAGAAGTATTTTCTAGATTCCATGTGAAGTATACTTCACATGACGTAATCAAAGGAGAGACTTCAAAGGCAGGAAAAAAATATGTCTTCATGTACTTAGTCTCACTGGGCCCATGCAGAATGGGTCTCATTCTTTTATGAAACACCTTCCCTCAACTTAAAGACTGTAAAGTGCGTGGTTGATTCTTCTTGATTTTAGGAAAGATATAGGTTTATTCTTCTGGCCTTGGCTTGAAGAGTGAAAAAACTGTGCAGAGATGAGCCCTGCTTGAAAATTCAGACCTGGAGTGCTGAGTCCTTGTCTTCAGTACAGCACACAATTTATCTGGAAAAGGCATAAAACCAGCAAAAGTGCATATAAATTCCCAGTCTGGTTTAACTTGTGCTTTTGTATCAATACAATAAAAAAGTAGTGCAAAGGAATCAATATGTAGAACAAAGAAATCTCAGGGGAGGACGGGGCTTGGATACTGTGTGTATTTTTGTCAGGTAGTGTTGTGGCAAAGGTTGTCCTGGATTACTACTTCCCTTCTTCTGTGTATGGCATACCTGTCCTGTCACTGGGCACCACTGAGAAGAGCCCAGCTCCCTCCTCCTTTATTTCTGGCCCCACCAGCTATTTATTCTCTCTGAGCCTTCTCTCCTCTAAGCTTTCTCAGTCTCTCCTTGTACGAGAAATGTTCCAGTCCTTTAGCATCCTTGTAGCCCCTTGCTCCAGTATGTCCACGTCTCATACGGCGGAGTCCAGACCCGGACACAGCATTCAGATGACTCTTCCTTAGTGCTGAGTAGAGGAGGGATCATTTCCCTTGGTGGGTTGGCAATGCTCTGTTACATGCAATCCAGAGTGCCACTGGCCTTTAACATAAACGCATGTTGCTGGCTCCTGGCCAGCTTGTCTACGAGGACCACCACAGCCTTTTCTGACAAACTGCTCTTCAGCTGGTGGGACATAACACTGTCCTGCTGCCTGGGGTTATTCCTCTCCAAATGCAAGACTTTGCAGTTACCTTTGTTGAATTTCATTATATTCCTGTTGACCCATTTCTTCATCCTAGTGGGGCCCCTGTGAATGGCAACACACACAGTGGATCTATCAACCACCTCTTCCAGTTTTGTATCATTTGCAAACCTGCTGGTGATGCTATCTGTCCCATCATCCAGGTCCTTCATAAAGATATTCAATAGTATTTACCCCATTATAGCTGGGGCACACAGCTGGTGTCTGGCTTCTGGCTGGACTTCGTGCCACTGATCACAACCCTTTGAGTCCAGCAGCTCAGGCATTATTTAGTCGACCTCAGTGTCCACTTATCTAGCCCATACTCCCATCAGTTTGTCGATGAGGATGTTATGGGAGACAGTGTCAAAAGCCTTACCAAAAGTCAATATAAGCAACATCTACTTCTCTCCCCTCACCTACTGAGCCAATCTTCTCATTGTAGAAGGCTTTCAGTTTGGTTTAAGCATGATTTCCCCTTCAGAAATCTGTTCTGACCACTTGACATGACCTCCTTGACCCTTTTTGACCTCCTTGACTCTTTTTGACAGCCAGTGCCCAGGATTATTTACTCTGTTATCTTCACAGGGATTGAGGCTGACTGGCCTGTAGTTCTCCAGATCCTCCTTCTTGCCTTTGAACACGGGAGTGACATTTACTTTCTCCCAGCCCTAAGGAACCTCCCCTCTATTGTCACAACCTTTCAATGATAAAGAGAATGGCCTCAAAGTGACATGAGCCAATTCCCTCAGTGCTTGTGGGTGCTCCATAGGCCTTAGTATGCTGTTTGGTTTTTTTTCTAACCTGCTTCTTGTCCACCAACGGTAAGTCTCCCTTGTCCCATACTTTCCCACTGATTTTAGGGAGCTGAGATTGCTGAAAGCTGGTCATACCAGTAAAGACCAGGGCTGAGACTGAGACTCAGACGTCACGGCCTCACTCTTTAATGTAATTAGGTGCTCAGGAATTATGAACAGCTGGTTCTTGCAAATCAAAGCTGTTGATCTTGAGAAAGATGCAAACCATTTGTGTGAGCCAAGAATAATTTCCTGGGGCTTGACCAGCTGTGCTGGCTTTCTTTTCCAGCAGATTTTATGCCTCAGAGGGGACGATCTCTGCTGGTCTGGAGAGTAAGCTTTACTCAATATTTGCCTCTAAGGTCTCTCCCTGCTGCTTAGCAGGTTTAGACTTGGAAGTCAGTATTAAGCATCAGTAAATATTTCTTGCAACGATTGTTTCTCAAATAGTGGGAAGTGCTAATGCTTAGAAAATCCTGACTTTATCAAGGACTTAGAAAATACTGCCGAAACATTAAATTCTTCCCTTATTGCATAGGTGGAGTACAAAAGTCATCTTTTTTTACATCTTATTTCAAAACTTCTATTTACTGAATTGTAGTGTGAGTGGATTGAGAAGAGGTGTTTTGTGATATCAAATGTTCTGATGTAACTTCTTTCAGAGGCATCAACATGGCAATTGTAGGAGCATAAGACATCAGAACATGAAATAAAACATTAAAACATTAAACTAATAAAAAGGGAAAATGTGAAGACAGATTAACAGGAAAACACACCTGTTTTTAAAATCAAACAAAACTAGTTACATTAAGTTGCCTGAAAATCAACCTATTTTCATGGATTATTTCCATCAGTACCTTCTAATGGAAAACAGCTGTCTACAATGATTATTTCTTTCTATTACAAATTGAGTTGGTGTTATGATGGCACAGATGGTTGCTCTTGGCAGGATTTTGCAGATAGGTACTGCTATAGATGTTGGGTTTCTGATGTCATCTGGGAACTTGTGAACTTCAATCCATTTTCAGTTTCCTCCTTTAGTCTACTTTTCAGTCTATGATGAAGCTTGTATTTGAGTGCACCTAAGGAAAAGAATGACTGTACATGAATCATAGAATAGTTAAGGTTGGAAGGGACCATTAAAGGTCATCTAGTCCAACACTCCTGCAAGGAGCAGAGACATCTTCAATTAGATCAGGTTGCTCAGAGCCTCATCCAACCTGGCCTTGAATGTTTCCTGGGATGGGGCATCTACCACCTCTCTGGGAAACGTGTGCCAGTGTCCCACCACCCTCAGTGTAAAAAACTTCTTCCTAATGTCCAATCTGAATCTACCTCTCTCTGTTTTAAAACCGTTACCCTTCATCCTATCACAACAGACCCTGTTGAAGAGTTTCTACCTGTCTTTCCTGTAGGCACTCTTTAGGTACTGGAAGGCCACCATAAGGTCTTCTCAGAGCCTTCTCTTCTCCAGGCTGAACAGCCCCAACTCTCTCAGCTTGTCCTCATAGGAGAGGTGCTCCAGCCCTCTTATCATCTTCATGGCCCTCCTCTGGACTCACTCCAACAGGTCCATGTCCTTCTTATGTTAGGGGCTCCAGAGCTGGTCGCAGTACTGCAGGTGGGGTCTCATGAGAGCGAAAGAGGGAGGCAGAATCACCTCCCTTGACCTGCTGGCCACGCTTCTTTTGATGCAGCTCAGGATGCGGTTGACTCTGTGGGCTGCAAGCACACATTGTTGGCTCATGTTGAGCTTCTCATCCACCAGGACCCTCCTCAAGGCTACTCTCAATCCATTCTCCACCCAGTCTGTATTTGTGCCTGGGATTGCCACAACCCATGTGCAAGACCTTGCACTTGGCCTGGTTGAACTTCATGAGGTTTGCATGGGCCCATCTCTCCAGCCGGTCGGGGTCCCTCTGGATGGCATCACTCCCCTCCAGCGTGTTAACAGCACCACACAGCTTGGTGTCGTCAACGAACTTGCTGAGGGTGCACTCTATCCCACTGTCCATGTTACCGACAAAGGTGTTAAACAGGGCTGGGCCCAACACTGACCCCTGAGGAATGCCACTCATTGCTGGTCTCGTGGACATCGAGCCATTGACCAGCACTCTCAGTGCAGCCATCCAGCCAATTCCTTATCCACCAAGTGGTCCGTCCATCAAATGCATATCTCTCCAGTTTAGAGAGAAAAATGTCTTGAGGGACAGTGTTAAATGCTTTGCACAAGTCCAGGTAGATGACATCAGTTGTTCATCCTTTGTCCACTGGTGCTGTAACCCCATCATAGAAGGCCACCAAATTGTTCAGTTTGCCCTTAGTGAAGCCATGTTTGCTGTCAACAATCACCTCCTTGCTTTCCACATGCCTTAGCATGATTTCTGGGAGGATCTGCTTCATGACCTTGCCAGGCACAGAGGTGAGACTGTATATATATATGTATATATATGTATATATGTGTGTATATATATATATTTTTTTTTTTTCAGCCTTGTAAAGCATTCTGCAAATTGTGCATCAAAATTTTTTTACTGCTTGGTCTGCCAGAGTAATTTGCAGACCTGCATGTTGTACCCCTAGCAATGTTTAATTTCTTGAGGTATGGCAGCACTGCCTTCTGAGCAATCTTACTGTGAGCGTGTTCATCTAAATGTTTGAAATAGTGGTGCTCTCAGTAATAATTTTTCATGTGAGTCAACCTCAGTTCATCAAGAGCTTGTTATGGTTGGATTAAATGGGCTAAAGGATTGCAAATTGCTGTCATCTTTGTGCAGGGTATTCTAACCATCGAAGTTAAAATCACAAGGTGCTTAAGGTAATTTTCTCATCTGTATTCCTTGTCCTCGCCATTGGTTTGGATATGTTGTAATTTAGAATTTGCTGCTTTGTTGTAAATACGGGAAGGAGTGACTAGGGCATGTAAATCCTGTGTCTCCCCTTTGAATTATCACGTGCTGGTTTCTCATGTCCCAGGACACGTCACTCTGTAGACATGTCCCAGCTACCTGTGCTTAGTGCAAAGAACAGGCAAGAATCAAGAGTAACTGGTAGGAGAAGTGAGTGAAGTGGTGTCCGTTTATACTCCTGCAGTTCTGGCTTTGTTAATATAACCTTTTTTTTGCCTATTTAGTATCAAATTCTGCCTTTCCTGACTTCACTTGTGTTTTGTCTCTCCCGTTTACAGTGCATGCAAATAGATGGATTCTGACATGTATTTTATTATTGCTGGATTGGTGTATTTTTCCAAGTAAAATAGCAGCTACTACTTCACGCTGAAGGCACTTTGTTCCTCTGGCAGTCACTGTCCAGATTAGTGCAGGTATGGTAAAAGGTCAGTGAACAGGGATTTGTGAAAAGGATCCTTACTCGCTGTGAGATCACCAGCTTGCTTGTTTCTCTCTGAGTAATATTACTGCACAACTAATACCACATTGCCTTACTGTGAGATAACAGCCCAAGATAATGGGAGCAAGCAAGAGTTGGTGGTACTTGCAGTTTTTTAGTGTCTTAGACTTTTTACCAGAAGATGGCAGCAGGCTGATGCTAGCCATAAATATTTTTATGGCTTACCGTTGGGTAAATGTGGAGATATTGTGCTAAGTACTTTGAACCGAATAGTTTACCGTAGCTCACAGTGAGAAAAAGGGCATTGCAAAGCATTGCATGTCAAGCAGTTTTGTGGGTTTGTAGGTGTGTGTGGCTGCTGGCCTGCAAGTCTTCTGCAAGTCCTGGCCATTGTTCAGTGACATGCTTTCATGTGACAGTCTTTCAAGAGCATTTATTTTGGAAGGAAAATCAAAGCAGGTAGAGCTGTTGCTTAAACAAGATTGTGTTTGTTGCACATTGCCTTTCAGTTCAGGAAAATGTTTCATTCTGTTCCTAGAATTAATTTTCCTGGCAACAAATTTCAGTTAAATGTGAATGCACGTTTTCTGTGACAGAGACAGCAGAATCAGAGAAAGGACTGGAACTGATATTGCACAATGCAGAAAGAATTCTTTTCAATGAAAAGCCTATGTAAATATTGGTTAAAAAATATGGAGTTCAGCAGCTCTTGCAGATGTTTTGTGGCATCTTTAATGGAAAATAAGCTACATTAGCCAGAGAAACAAATACATTTTTTACCCTGTAGCCATAAGTTAATATCCACCATAGTAAACGTTGAGCATATTAACAAGCATAAAATGTCAGTTAGATACATTTATGAATTTTCTATTTTCAGTGCATTCAAATATTGCAGAATAACCTCACCATTGGCAAAAACCTCCTCCTGAAGAATGCAAGGAGAGGAAAATGCAGGTGTTTTTCTTAGATGAGAAGTAAACCACCAAATCCAGTCAGTGTGATCCATTGCACCATGGCTTGATAAAACTTAGTGCCAAACCTTTGTATTTCCCTATGTGCCTGAGGCTGGGTTCCTTTAAGGTATTCAATATGAGCAGACATAAGAAGAGGTTACCTGACCTAAGGTCTCTTGGGCTTGCCAGACTGAGTTGCTAGCTAACAGAGATGAACTACAGACTGAGTCCAAGATGCCACAGCCTAAATACTGTGTGCCTTTGCCGCTTATTGCTAATCTTCTTCCTAATCCACATCCATAACTGCGATGTGCCTGCAGCTGTTTTTAATGACCTCTTTACAGCAAAACATGCTAACAATTCCAAAACAAACAAGCAAAAGTAAAAGATCCAAACTCACTGAAACCATGGCTCTCAAGTAAGTCTTTACCTGTGGAAAATTTGGTGTTTGATCGTGTAAGCTAAACTATACCGCAGTCCACATCGACAACAGGGCTGGACTGATCTTCTACAGGCAATGGTAATTCCAGTGTTTCCCCCCTTTTGAATGTTTCATTTTGCAGTTCTGTGAACTGTTATAAGGTCTAGGTATTGTGTGTAGTGCTTAAGAGGAATATTGCATCAGAAAACTTCCAATTCCATAATTTGAGAACAACCTTTCCAGGCATGTTTATGAACAAGTAACCACAATGTTGTTATCAAAATAGTTCTTTCAATATGCAAGATGGCAGAAGTTAATTCAGTTCTGACATTCGGTTAGCTTAAGATGTGCGCTTGCATTCCCAGTAAATGCCACTGTTGGGGCTTTCAAGTCTGTCTGATGAACAGCATTGCAGAAGCCAAAAGCCAGGTATGAAGGATGTCAGATTTCAAACATTCACATGTTTTTGTTATAAATCTTATTATACATATTACTTAGCATTAAAAGGCTGCACACACACATACTTTTGTATCTAGATCTACAAACTGTTGTATTTGTGTTTTAAAGGGCCTGAGAACCTCTGGCTAGTGAGCTATCATGAGTTCACGTACCTGCAACTGAATACAGTAGTATAAGGGGGCTTTAACATGCCAAAGAAATAGTGTATACTTTGCCAGGTTATTGTGCAACTAGTGCAAGTTGCCTCATTGTGTAATTAAATTGATCACTAAAAGCAAAATCCGAATTTCCAAAGTGGCCGTTCGTCCTAGCACTTTGACACCACTTCTCCCTTCTCCCATTCTTCTTCCTTCCCACTTAAGCCCTGGGTATGCTTTTGCCTCTGAGGGCTTTCCATAATTCCTTCCAACCCATTGATGTCCCTCTACACTGTCTGTCCTCTGGTCTAAGGCCAGACAGTGCCTTTATTGTCTTCCTGTGTGTTTTCTCCCCATCCTCCCTGTAGGCACATTTGCTCCTTCTAGTTTCAGGTGTTCCTCTGCTGCTTCCAGTGTCTTTCTAACATCTCTTTATACATCTGAGAGCATCTGTTCTCAGCTTACAGCTTTTTTTTGATCCACATACCTGACTCCTGTAGGGACTTTTCTGATGGGAAACCAGCAGGAACTGTGTTTTCACTGTGCATGAACAAGGTGATCCTAGCTGCCTGCCAAAAAAGCTGGAGGAGGTCTTTACTGTGCTCACATGTTATTTACCTGCTCACAGCCTGCTTCTTCAAAAGAAAAAAAATCCTGGAGAAAGGCCCCTTCATGTTTCCTAAGATTTCCAGAAACTGCTTTGAAAATATCTGTGTGCTTTGTCAATTACAGTGTTTAGCAACACTATGTAGAAAACACTGTGTCAACGAAAAGGTGTTATTCTGCACTCTGGAGTCAGCCTAGGGACTTGATAAGGAATGCAGGTAAAGTGCACTAAGACATCAGTGGTTACATAAGACTTCCCAAATTTAAATTTCCAGAATAATTTGCATTTATTTTCATAGGAAATGGCCATATGGGAAGCAATTGTGTATATTAGGGAAAAGGAAAACGGAGCAATTAAAATTCCCATCTGTAGGTCAGGCCAGCAATTTGCAAAGTTTGACAGATGCATGTAGAAATGAGAAAGAACATGAAACTATGTGACCATTTTAGCATGATCTCATGCATTTCGGAAAGCCAATCAACCTGACTGTCAAGAGTGAATGAAAGAGTGGTGAGCGTGGCTTCACCTGGGTAAGCACAATCCAGCTGGCTCACTGGTTTTAAATAAAAAAAAACCCCAGACCTCAGGGCAGAGGACACTCACTCTGATCTCCTGATCAGTTTGAGCCCGGAGTCGTGGCCTTGTGCACAACACGGGATGCGATATTTTACTGCTTCTGAGGGGTTGTTCTCTTTGCCATATGTTACCTTCTGTATTGCATTGTCTGTCAGGCTGGCAGGGGCCATGAATGATCACAAGTCACGAGTAGCTGTGGCTTTCTTATAGGTGGTGCTGCTGCAGCTGTGTTTTCAGCTATCTCTGCAGTGAGGCATTTGCTATCTTTTCTGGCCAAAATGGAATGGCATGCTAGGTGATGCTCTGGCTGCCCTGACTTAGCCACTGGCTGTCAGGTGCTCTGCCTTGAGTGCTTTAGCATCTCTTCTAGCTGTATTGTGCTTTTGCGCATATAGTTTCCTAAAGAAAAAGCTTCACAAGTTAATGCTTTGTAAGAATTACACAAGTTGCAGGTTTCAGGAAAGAAAACCCTGAAAATATTATGGCAGTTTTAAGTAAAAGAATATATCTTTTCCCCTCCAAAATCTAACAGTGCTTGCTGATTTTGTTAACCTCATTGTAGTAAAAACTAGTATTTAAAAACCTACCTAAAGCTTATGAAAGTTGAATTCTACTTTTCATTCTTACAAATTCCTAGTTTACAAACTCTGATGGCCTCATTTTTTTTTTTTTTCTGCCAAAAGGGCTCTAGTGTTCAGATTGTTACGGATGGCTGTTGATAGGTATCTGAAGTTCACTCTGTGCAAGTTTACCGTCATTAGAAGCTGTGCAATCTTGAAATATCTTAGGTTTCTCTGAAGTTTTTAGGAACGCCAGATAATCAAAATACCTTAATAAATCCTAGCCACATGCAACGGTAATATAGATATCCAATGTAAGCATTATAGGAAAAACCAAGTCATATACTTATATGCAAGTTTTGCATGTCTCTATTTTTTTTTCCTTGCCATTTCCAGACTTTTAAAAATGATCAAGTGAATGGGGGAAAAAAAAAGGCGATGGTAGCCACAACATTGTTTAGCTTTTGCTTAGAGGGCCCTGTGATGAACCCACTATTAATAGGTCCACTTTGATGTCAAGTATCTGTGTCTGTTTGCAGAAAACTCCTCAAAGTTTTCACCCAAAATATGTGCTTTTTCCACATTTAACAGAACCCATCCAAGGTATAGACATAGTAGTTATCTTAGTTATTGTTTTCTTAGGATGAGACAATGTTGACCAAGAAAAGCTCTAGATAATTCAAGATCCAGTTCAAATTTAAAGCTGATGAAAGTCTGATAAAACAGAGGTTAAATACAAAAAGTGTTTTACTATGGGGAAGGATGGACTAAGAAATTAATCTCTTATCAAAAGGACTGACTGTGTTCTTACTTTATAACTGTGAAAGTACAGAAGCCCATCACCTATGACCAGTAAAAAATGGCTATCCATTTTTCCATTTCCAGAAACAGAAAGCTGTTAAAAATTTCAGGATTTCTGACAGCTTCCTCATGGCTGGAATTCTTCTGTAGAGGGAATAGTTCAACAGGAAACTTAAATTTTTCCTGGTGTGTAACTTACTCCATTTGACTTTTTTTCAATCAAAAGGTTTTTTATGGCTTAAGAACTTCTGTGCTGGCAAAGCGAGGTGACTGTCTCTTTTAACAGTTGGCCAAAATTTGCCTGCAATTTTCTAAGCTCAATGGACTCCTAGAGCAGCTTATGATCTTTCCAGGCTTTTTATGCTGTCAGAATGTATTGCCATGTTGCTAACCAGACTTTTCCATAGAACTTCAGGTTGTAAATTTAATACAAATGTAGAAGTAGGAAAACTGCCTTTCTTTTTGCATGAGGAGGGACAAATTTAATGTAGGAGTGAGGGAGTTGTTTAAATATAAATATATATATATTTTTTTTCACCCCACCTTTCCTTTTTTGGCTTGCATTATGGGGAGTGTGTTAGAAATTACATAGATCACGGCAAAGAGATTTTGGAGACCTTCTGGCAAAGTTTTATCAGCACTCGTCTTATGCTTCCTGAAAGTTGGAGCAGTTGATGAAAACACACTTTTGGAAATTGTTTTGCAGAAGCCTTCATTTTTACTACGACACCAAGCTCGAGTCCTGTTAAAAGAATACAGGACCTTATTTCCTTTTCAAATACTCCTGTTATACACCCGTTTAAATCTACTGATTGCAGAGGAACAGATCCTCATTTCACTAATGTAAAAGGAAATTATCTGTAGAAGGTATTGCCCAGGTTCTCTGAATCTACAACAGTTTTTAAAATCCTCTTCAGCTGTCTCTTAAAGGAAATTACTGTTTTGCCCTAAAATCAATGGAAATCATTTCCCATTTTTTATGACACAGAAATTAATTGGTGGTGTTACTTTACAAAAAATAAATATTCTAAGTCTTACTTGAATTTCAGGGCAATGAGCTGTGGTCCATATGTTTACAGGTTGCACAGCGTCCCGCTACTGTGTCAGGTGAATCAGCCAAGCTTACAGAACATGCTAAAGCAGTGATAAATCTGGAGAATCAAAAGCATAGGCAAAGTGAGCAAACTGTGTGTTTGGATCTCAACTCCACTTGTCTTAGGGATTTCCACAGGCTCCAGGCTGTGTTTGTGGAAGCGCATGTGGCCTGCAGATTTTGAGGCAAGGTTTGAAAAAATAGATAAGATTTTGGGAGGAATCAGAGATTGCTGGGCAAAGAATTTCTCCTTTCTAAAGAAGGAGGTCACTGTGAGAGAGCAAAAAGTGGGGTGTATAAGCAGAGGGAAGGGACTCAGGCTGCCACCAAGATGTAGAACTCCTCCACGGAATGATAGGACCATAGAATATCTCAAGTTGTAAGGGACCCATGAGAATCACCGAGTCCAACTCCCTGCTCCTCACAGGGCTACATAAAACTAAACCATAACACTAGCAGATGCTCCTTGAACTCTGACCAGCTTGGTTCCAAGACCACTTCCCTGGGGAGTCTGTTCCAGTGACTGACCACCTTCTCAGTGAAGAAGCTTTTCCTAATGTCCAATCTGAACTTCTCATGGTGCAGCTTCATTCTGTTTTCTCATGTTTTATCACTGGTCACCACACAGAGGGGATCAGCACCTCCCCCTCTGCTGCCCACTTTGAAGAAGTTATAGACTGCAATGAGGTCACTCCTCAGCCTTGTCTTCTCAAAGCTGAACAAGTGACCTCAGCCGCTCCTTGGAAGCCTTGCCCTCAAGCCCTTTCATCATCTTGGTCACCCTCCTCTGCACACGCTTTTACAGTTTGGTGTCCTTCTTGTATTAAGGGGCCCAAAACTGCACACAGTACTCCAGGTAGGGGTATACCAGTGCAGTGTAGCGTGTGACAATCGCCTCTCCTGACTGGCTAGCTGTGCTGTGCTTGATGCACCTCAGGACACGGTTGGCCCTTTTGGCTGCCAGGACACACTGTTGACTGATATTCAACTTGCCATCAACCCAAACCCCCAGATCTCTTTCCATGGGGCTGCTCTCCAGCCTCTCATCCCCTAGTTTGCACGCATAACCAGGATTACTCCTTCCCAGGTGAAAGATCCTGCACTTGCTCTTTGAAAGTTCATATAGTTGGTGATTGCCCAGCTCTCTAGTCTGTCCAGATCTCTCTCTAAGGCTTCTCTGCCCTCAGCAGAGTCCATAGCTCATCCTAATTTAGTATTCTCAACAAACTTACTTAATGTGCATTCAACTCCTGCATCCAGATAATTTATAAAAACATTAAAGAGCACGGGCCCTGAAACTGAGCCCTGAGGTACCCCACTAATGACCTGCTACCGGCCTGATGTAGCCCTATCTGCTGTAACTTTTTGAGCCCAACCCATTAGCCAATTGTTTGCCCATCATATTGCGGACTTGTCTAGCTGTACGCTGGACATTTTGTCCAGAGGGATACTGTGAGAGACAGTGTCAAAAGCTTTGCCAAGATCCAAAAAATCCATATCTGCTGGCTTCCCTTTGGTCAACTAGATAGATGACCTTGTTATAAAAGGAAATAAGGTTGGTCAAACAGGACTTTCCCCTTGTGATCTCGCGTTGGCTATTGACTGCATTGTCTCCCAAGTGTTTTTCAATAACTCCCAGAATAACCTTCTCCATAATTTTAGCAGGCACTGAAATGAAACTGACAGACCTGTAATTGCCAGGGTCTTCCTTCTTTCCCTTCTTGAAAATTGGGACATTTGCTTCTGCTTTTGTGATGGGTTTTTCTCCAGCATCCAGAAAGCAAGGTCATATTTTTTGGTGTTTTTAATGGCAGTTGAAATGCTGAGCATGTAGAAATAAATTTCTGCACCGATTCTGAGGTCAGTTCTGGCAATTCCAGTTCAAAACTGCAGAACTGCAGTGATTCCTAGCAATACATATCTTTAGAAGAAATGTTTTCAAAGACCAGTGCTTGTCTGTTACATCTGATTTGGTGTGACAGCAACTGACAGTCTTATAAAATATAGAGTAGTTCCCACACTGGGCTTGAAAGGCTTTAGTACAGGTATCAAAAAAGTCTTCATGTGTAGCATAGTTTTCTTGTATTTGTAGTAAAAAAACACTTGAAGATACAGTTCAGTGCAGACATCCTATTATTTCAGACCTGGGAAATTCAGTTTTCTGCTCAAAAAAAGTTTTCTTCCTTCTCCGTGTCATGGAACAAGGTCAAGTAGCCCTGGAAAATTCTGTCTGAGAATCCTGCTTCTCATTTTGCAACGGTTTCTGTCCCGACTCTAACCTTTGAAGGATATGCCTGCATTAAAGTGTGGTTATACAGCACTTACTTGTTTCAGCTGGACTAATTTGTGTCTAGTTTATGATAGTTTCTAGGCTGCTGTCTTGGCTCATATGGCCTCCTGGACTTACCCATGCCTTGCAGTGGTGTGAAGGAAAGCAACTTTGGACCTCATCATTGAGAAACTTGTGCACTTTGTTATGTAGCTTACGTTCCTTTCAGTTTTCACAGATGTTTCAGCTCTGTGCATTATTTATCAACTTCTTTCTCCCCATCACTTAGCTGTACTGTATTTTCCTTCATCTGAGTATATACAGCAAACTATTAACTGGAATAGGAGCAATTAGTAAAAATCTAACTGTTTTTTCTATTTAGAACTGAAGTCATCAACATTTGAGTTAAATCTAAACTTTCTTAAATCTTTATGATGCCTAGATAGCCAAGATTAGCTTCAGCTCATTATTATGTAGAGGCTGAACATGACATCTGTATCCAAAATGAAAGTCCAAGGCTGTTCAGAATTGGGGAGCTTGGACTGAGAGATTTGCTTTTGCTTCATATTTGTATAAGAACAATCTCTCCATTTAAGATCTCACATGTTTGTGAGTACCTGACACAGAATAAACTTTGGTTCAACAGCTCCTTCACGAGGATGCATGTTTTCCATTTTTTTTTGGCATAGCATTGCTGTATCCTGGGCTTGTGAACAAGGAATAGGGCAACGGGTGCCTGTCTTTGTTTCCTGTCTGTGTGCCATTCCTGACCTCATCGTATGTGGGTGTATTTGATTTTTCTAACCCTCCATCCTCTCTGCAAGGACTGGTAGCTATCTGTCCAGAAGAACCTGATGATTGTTTTACTCTAAATCATTCTTCACTCTAGATGTGCTATCTTACTGACACTTGAGGTATTATATGATCAGTATATCTCAGAGTGAGGCAAGATGGCACAATTGATCTATGTAATCTGTTCCCTAGCATTTCAGCAGGCACACCGGATGTACCGCGATGTCATCAGCACTCATTGACTGACCTCGTCTGCATCCTAAGCACAGGCAGAACTCATTGGCATCTGTCCGCAGTAACAATTCTGACATTAAGCATTCAAACACCTTGCTTCACATACAGAAACAACATTGTCTGCTCAAGCTGGGTAATCTTTGTGGCTTACAGATGAATTCTCCAAGAACTGATATGTAAATCTCTTAGGTTTTTAGTTGCCCGAAATACCTTTCTAGCTTTCTGTCTCATCTCAGATAAATATCAAGTGTGCACCTCTGCTTGATCTATGGCAGTGCTGTGCAAGCTAAGATGTAAAAGAAACGGGTGTTTGCTCTGTTGTTGCTAGTTCGGTGCAATGGGTATGCACATACAAGGACAGACCTCCCCAGGTCTTGCTTTCATAAACCACAAAATCCCTCATAATGAGTTTGTGTAAAATGTGATCTGCAGTGATTTTGTTAATGTGCTGAAATCTTAGAGCTCTCAGGCTTGCAGTGGGGATGGCATTATAGGATTTCTTGATGGGTCTAATTACACTTGGACTGCTCTCTTGGGGGAGAGGGTTATGAAACTTTGTTCTCAGAGGGCACAGATAAACCGCTGTATCCACTTTTGTGAAAGTTAAACACATTACCACCCAAATTTAGTATCCCTGGACATAGATATCTTCCTGTTTCCTGTCAAAAGCATATTCCAATTTCAAAGGATACTATTTCCACAAATAATTTCCTAAAGTTATGGGACTGTTTGGACCTTCCTTTTGGTAATGTCCTGGGTCAGCTGCCAAAAGTAATGCAGCCACAAATGTTTCGTGTGTGCTCTCACCATGAGTGAGTTTTGGCATCAATTTCTCCATTGTTTGATGCTTTTAGCTAGGATGAGTGAACTCTGACAACATAAAAGAGTTACTAAATCTGCATGATTGCCTGGTTCTGCACAGCTATTTTTTTGGGTAATGACAGTTGGGATCTGTAAGCCTTCCTTTCTATTTGCTATACTTTCTGTTTTAAATGCGTCAATATTTGTTTACGTTACATTACAAAGAGGGCATGTATGAAAGAGGTAGGAAGATAGTATTTATTTCTGCAAATTATCTCCTGTGAACCTTCAGGTACTAAAATACAGATAAGTGAACAAGTCCCTCCAATCCCTGTGTTGGTAGTACCTAAAATCATATTAATGACAGTGTGAAGAAACAATACAATTCTTGTACATGGAGGGTTATAGGAGATGAGATTAGTAGGACTATTATATCAAAGATTTTCTTTTCTTGTTGCACATGTGCAAGGCAAGATAAAAAGTGTGAATAAAGGCAAGAGTGGCCATGAGAACTATAGTGAGCTTAATACAGAGCCTTGCTCAGAGTTCATTAGATCGCTCAAAAGGGATAACCGTGATGAATTTTTGCAGCTTTTGAAAGGGACACAACCACACAACCACAATGGCACGTCATCGCAAACCCCAAGGTTTTGTCCTCTTCCAGGATACTGTCCTTCTTCCAGCTGCCCTGGGTTTCTAGTGGTGACATTCTGATGAGGGTGAATTTGGAAGACCAAGCAATCGTTTATTTAAATCTTTTGGCACTGATGAGGACTATACATCTACAAATACACATTTCTCTTTTGTTAAACTTTTGCCTAAAATCACAGTGAAGACTGTGTGCATGCAGATGTGTCAAACCTCTCTTTCTCCACTGTCACTTTTATTCATTTTGAGGTGATTACTGATCCATCTGTTCTAACATTTGGTGAATGTGTGTGTTGGGGAAAAAGTCAAGTCTGGCATAGTGTTCTGATATGACACAAAGGAAAAAGCTTCTGAGCTGTGTGGGAACTACAGTTAACCTTCCAAAGGTTTCAGATTAATATTTTTTTTTTGTATTGTTATGATCACAAGAACTTCAAACTTCTCTCATGGGATCTCTTCCTTTTATTGTGCATTTACTTTTTTCAAAACCATTCACGATCTAAAAGCAGAAGCTTGTACTGGCTGTATGTCCCTGTCCACGATGTATTTTCATTTTCCTGATATTATGACTATATTCAATATTTATATGTGATACACTTTGATATTTTGCACATGGATGCTCTTCTTCCCTTCACAAATGTCTAGTCTGTCATCATCCTTTTATAATTCAATCAAGTAACTGTGCCTCCTGTTGCATTTCCATTGCTTGAGAGAGAAGAAATTAGCACAAATGGTGACTCACCTTTAGTGATCTTCTTTGCAGCCTGATTTTTGGTAATCAGCTGTTAGAGCCTGCCCCAGTTCTTTGGCATATTTTTGCATCCCTGTCTTTCTTTGGACAGCATCGTCATTCCATCTAAACTAGAGATCTCTATAATATTGACTTGATCTGACCACCTATGGAAATTAGAGATGCCACAAGAAGTAGATTATATGGTCAAGGAGATGTTGCTTTTCCCTGTGAGGGTTGGGTCTGAGTACCAGGTTTTTTTTGGAAGGGAAAACTAAATTCTCCTGAATGGCAGCTTAGCCATTTCTGAGCCTTATGTTTTTTTCTCTCAAGCAGCAATATCACGGCATCCATGACCTCTATGAGCAGTAGTTACCAATAGTAAACCATATAAGTGGGATAAATTAGGATTTTAATAGTACAACTACCTTACCGTTCTACCTGCATTTTAAGCCTACTGTCATAATCTTTTATTATTAATCACAGACATTTAAAAAATCAGATAAGTCTCAGAGGATTATCTTGAGAAATTAATAAATCTTACAGGATTCCTCTTTTTTCTCCTCTGGAGAAGGCTATATTTTATCTTTAGTTGGCAGAGAGCTGTGCTGGTCGGGGAGATTGTAGTGAATGCAGAAATTGAATTCAAACATCCTGAATTCTGGTCCTGAGCCGTGGCTCCACGTTGTCCTTCCTAGTTTAAACAAGTGTTTAATGTAAGCTGATATTCACATGGTTAGTCTCAGCTTCTGTTTAGGTGAACCCAACTCCTTTGACAGCAGGGCAACTGCATTCTTTTTACCCTTAAAGAGTCTGTTGTTGTTCCATAATTCTTAGCAAACAAAAAAACCCATGTGCTTCCTTGTTATATTTTATTACTTACGTTTTATTACTAATATTGGCCAGGCAAAATTGATAGACTTAAATCAAGTAAAGCATAATTTGCACAAGTGAAAATCAGAGTAGAATTAGCCAAAACCCCAAATATTTAAGCAGGTAAGCATGTCAAAATGTAGGTCTTATAAGTTTTTAGAAAATAGAGTACAGTTTGATAACTGCACTATTAAAACGTTTATACAGTACTTTTAAGTGTTCAGCTCTGACACTAATGTGCCGACTTGCTGCAGTGACATAGCAGTGACTTCAGTACTGAAGAATCATGTAGCTGTTTTATAAATATTTATCATGCCAGAAGGAGTAGTAAAGTGTAGCAAACCTTGACGTTTAGCATTGTTCCACTCCTTGTTGTTAAGAGTCTTGCTCTGTTTCTTATATTAGTCTTCATTGAAAAATATTTTCAGGAATATCTCTCCGGATGGAGAAGCAAAGCTTCTCTAGTATTATCTATTGGCGGTGAATTATCACTGGTGATCATTTTCTGCTCATAATCTGTAATACAGTGAGTGTTACTGTAAAATCATACTCACAATTTAGTGCAAAGTAATAGGAGACAAAATATTTGGGTTTACTTCTGTACCCTGTCAGGAAGGATTTATTTGTGGGAAAGTGCTTTTCCCAAGAGCTAACTCTGAAATATTTTTTTCTGTTTTTGTTGGGTGCTCTGAAGCTCAATAAAGAAAGCAGAACTGTACGGGTGAATACTTGAGGTGTAAAGCCACCTGTGTTGCTAGATCACGCTGAAGGCTTAACTTTGTCCTAGGGCTTGGCAGCCTGGGGCTGCTGCTATCTGCAGGAGATCCTGGCCTTTTTCCCATCCTGGGCTGTTGAGAATTCCTCCACCATTCACGCTGCCAGCAATATCTGCAAGGGGAAAAACATAGGTTCCGCAAGTTGTTGTTCCCTGCCTGCTCCTGTGGGATCTTCAGGTGGGGTCTGCATTACCCACCCTTGTCTTGCTGATCCGCAGGACACCTTGGCTTCCCCAGTGGTAAGAGTGCTACTGGGCAGGTGCAGGACTCCATCTCGCAAATGTCCATCAGGATGCGGGATAACGTGTCTGCAGCGGAGAGCCTGCATGGTATGGGCAGGGAGCTGCACAAAGCCTCTGCTCTGGACCACTTGGGAAACGCGGTGTTGCAAGCAAACCTCTCCAAACCCTGTGCATGCAGCTGAGCTGTAATGACATACTAACTGATGGTGTTCGTGCAGTGTCAGTAATTTGCTCCTGATCATTCCTTCTTTATTTGCAAAATGTTACTGGTGGCCAGTGTCTGCGCTGTATGCAGGGCCATGATGAACTAGGTAGTATAGCTGTTTTTCTCACTTCGGTCTAAGCACAGTTTTACCATTAAAAGCTAACATAAGGGCCTCATCAACACATTCCAAAGCCAAACTGAAGACTATCTTGCTGTGTCATAGACTTTAAGAGAGCAAGGGGATGAAAGTGCACTTAGAGGTGTTGTGAAGCCAGCAGATTTGAAGCAGAAAGAATAGACAGATTGTTTTGCCTTGGAAAATGAGGAATAATTCCTAGGAATGCTGGAAGACCACAAGTGTGGCCAGGAAGTGTCAGTGTAGCCTGTGTTTGGAAGGTTTTTGTCACAAAATCCATTTCAGCAAGGTCACATCGACCAGCGAGAGTGAGCATATTCATCTTATTTTAATTTTCCTGTTTGCCTTTCCTCCAGTTACGTGAAAGCTAGAATTTTATAAGAGAGTGGGGCATTTCCCTCTTTTTTTTTTTTTTTGAGATTTCCACCTAGAAGACTTTTTTTCTAATGTTTTATCTGGCAGAGATAGTCTGCAGTACTTCCTATAAGGACTCGCTTTGGGTGCAAACTCAAAACTTCTCTAAGGCAAAAATTAATCTACTAGGACTCCTCCTGATTTATGATTTCACAGGAGGATTTGTAATCTGAGTGAGAAGTTGGCTTGTCAAAAAGATGCTGAATTTTATTTGAGCCCTCTCGGCCTTTCTTCCCTTCTTGTGCTAGTTTGGAAAATGATTCTGTGTATGAGGGTGTACCCTTGAATATAGACTAGAGGTTATCTGTATAAATATAGGTAATCAGACATCTACTGATCCTAGACTGCTCAACATTTAGTTTAACAAGGATGTTGTTAAGTATAGAAGTGCTTTCAAATGAGTAATTCGTACCTAGATAAGATGTAGCACTGGAAAACACATCCAGTAAGAAGCACTCTGACTTTGGCAGGAATGATGTATGAGACGTAAAACCAGAGGTCTGCTCCTCTCACTGTAATTTCCGTGGGCTGATTCCTGAAGTCCTTGATCAGCAGCCTTGTATAGCCTCTAGCGGGTTCGACTCAAACCAGAAAGGGACATAAACTGTTATGTCTCTGGGATGAAATCTGAAGGTAGGATCCCAAAGCACTTTTTGACAGGACGAACCTTGCTCGTCCTACTCTGGCCTGGTCCCACTGTGGAAAGAAGTTTGTTCTCACTACTCTCATTTTGGTGCACATTGTGGGAGAGGTCTTGCAGTCTTCGGACTGAATGGCTTTCAGAAGGAGAGATGGGCACAGCAGTGCTGCCCAAGTGTGAGTGAGTAGATACTCCCAAACTGTTGCCCTTTACTAGTGTACTTGCCTACACGAGTGAGCTCAATATGTGGGCAAAGTAGAATAATAAATTTATGAGAAATGGAACAAAAGGGACAGTAAATAGAGTTTCTAGTCCTGCACAATATAGCACACTTGGTTGTATCTCAGATTAACTTGCTTTTTTCTTCATCTAGGTGAGCTTGCTTTTCTTAGGCTGTTTTTGTTGTCTTGAATGCAGGCTATAGTAGTAGAGAGAAATAACCCTTTTTTTTTGGTGCAGATGATGCTTTTGCACTTTAAATAATAAAGGCTGTAGCAGTCATTGCAGTGTTCGCTTACCCACTGTTTTGTAGTTGCCACCTGCAGCTGACATACAATGAGGTATTATTAATCAGCTACCAGTGAGCCACTGACTCCTGTGCTGTTTTTTCCTCTTGCAGATGTCACCGTTGTCCACACCTGTCAATCAGACCCTATGAGGGGAGTGAGAAGCCATGCATGCTGTCGGAGTACATGGTGAAATATCCACTTCATCCCTTCGCTGTTCCCAGACACTCAATGAAGCCAAAGGAAGCGTACAAGATGCTGCAGTTACCCATGGAAGGCATCTCGACTACAAAGTATGAAAAACAGTGAAAGAGAGCGGGAACAGTGACTTAGAGAATGTGTGTGTGAGAGATGGGTAATGGATTGGTTTTCGCAAGGGGAACCTGAAAAGGGCAACATTGCAGTTGTACAAACATGAGGGCTCTATGAAGGAGGGATGAAGGCCAGTCTGAAGCCAGTTGTTGTAGTGGAGGCAAGCAGCTATTTTTCTTGAACTTCCTGGACTCTGAGATGTGATCTGATCAGATTATACATGGGCCATAGAAGCACAGTAATGGTCTTGACTTTTGCTTACTTTCTGTTTTGGGAATGTTTCTGGGAAACCAGCAGAAATGTTGTCTGGGAAAGTACAGATGATATTGGAGCAGTATTTTTCTTCTGTTCTCTGTTTTGTGTGGCACTTTGTACAGTGTAACATGAATGACTGGTTTCCAAGGAAGTATGAATATAGTACAGCTTTATGACTGGAAAGGGGATGTGGCAATCGCTGTGGATTGCTGGGCTGTTTCTGCTTCTCAGCTATGTTGTTGCTCAGTGTTGGTGTTCAGCAGAAGTCCTCACACTTGCACTGTGCCCGTTTGCCTTATGGAAGTAATTTCCAAGGCTCTTCCCTGCTGCCAGTAGAGTGATGTGCCAAGCACTTGTCCACAGAAGAAACTCATGAAAAATAGTCATCTGATCCTTTAATATGAATCTGAGAGCTTCCCTTCCCTCAAACAGTGGCTGCTGCCTGATCTTGATGTTTGCTTCCTTTGTCATCACAGGCATAGTCATGAGCAACACCACTCTTGCCTTAGCTGAACCAAATTAGAGAGCTAGGAAATGCCAATGACTATTAAGAAAATCTTAACAGCTGGCACCACCCATTTGTCCTCATCCTGACATGGAAGCTCTACCAGCTCCTTCCTCTACTTATGACTTTCTGAGAGTCGTTGAAGTCTGAAAGGCCCAAGTTACTCACATTTGGGATGCCTCTGTGTATGTGGGAGTTTTCAGCAACAACTGAAAGAGAGCTTCAAAGAGCAGACTTCAATTCTGTGTATGCCTTCCATCTCCAGCATAAGCCGAAGCAGCTAGACATCTTTGTGTCTGCCTGTAACTAAATCCTGGGCTCACTGGTGTCCTCTTAAGGCAGATGAGAAGGGACAGCCACCATGTAGAGTCTGTCAAGGAGTCCTTACACACTTCCCATCCAATCAGCAAAATTATCATTGCTAAGACAAGGCTAGTGATTCCCACAGTAGCTGTTACTCCTGGACTTCTGAAAAGCAGACTAGTAAGAAAGTGCAGAAACTACTTATATTTGCTTTTTCAGAGCATGCACTCTGCCAAATACACAAAACTTGCCTACCCTTGTAAGAGGAGAGAGCACAGAGCCTGAACAGTTAGCCATCGGGTTGCAAATCTTGCTGTCCTCTGGGCAACACTGGTAAGAAAATACACCTAGCGTGAACGTACCTAGGCCTAGTAGAAATGTGCCACCACCTGTTAGAGGGCTACTAAAAGCTCTGGTTCTGTGTGGCTAAACTCAGAGAGAATGAATTGATGGAGTCTATGAGAATAACTGCAGGGACCGTGAGGATGGCAATCTTCTCTAATAAAACTTTGCTGAGTGTTAGATGTCATGTTGCAACAGCAAGCCCCGTTGACAAAAGTCTGCAAGTTGCAGGCAGTACCATTTTTCATGGTGTCTTGGATGCAGGTTGCCACTGATTTATCAGCAGAACGATCTCTCCTTGGTAATCTCACTGCAGGTTCTTTTGTACTGGAATAGTCAGAGGGGGAAAAGGTATTCACACTGTCAGAATACCCTTGATCACTGATGAAGAGCTGCCTGCCTGTAATCTGCTACTTGCCTCTGGTACAGGTTTGGCTGTTTCAAAGATGGGGTTATACAGTGTGAATGGCTTGGGAAAGAGCCTCTCTGTTGCTGAGCCGTCCCTGCTACCGAGGATGCTGCATGCCTTTTGTGTTCCTGTTTGTCTTTTCTTGGCCCTTCTTAAAAAACACATTGATTTAAAATTGCTGACAAAACTATGCCAAGGGGCTACAACGCATGTGATGTCAACATAAGTGCCTCTTGATGCTCTGGGATGGGTTTTTTTACTCCTGTATTTCTGTTTTTACCCCTGTACATAATACTTTGCAATGTGAATTCTCTTCCCTTCTGCACCACACAGACTTTTGAGAAACTTGTTTATTTGCTAAAATATGTAATAAATACAGTATATTCAGAGGTTCAGACTCTTGCCCACCCAGCATCACTCCAGATCCAAAGCAAAGCGCAATATTAATACTAGAATAGCTTCTGTACTGGCTGCTTCTCCTGGCCAGCTGCCGATGGTGTAAAGAGATCTGCACACCAGTGGAAAAGCAGTCTGACACTAGAGACTGAATTCACTGGTGCCAGGCAGCAGACTCTCTGCCCTGTACCAAAGGATGCTGGCAGTGAAGTAGGTTCAGGTTAGTGAATGTCGGATGGTGATGTTATTTCCTTCTCCATCTTGTTTCTGTAATGTTTTGTTGGAGTTAAGTAGTGCTACTTCAGTATCTCAAAGCAGCTCTTTTACAATGGTACCTGAGAAAAAGCTTACTGTCTGACCATACTGATGTTTCTCTCCTCAACTGGTGTTATGCTGTAAAACTGTTTTGTTGATATCTCCCCATGCCTGAAGTTGTCCAGAGCTGCCTCAGTTCCTTTTTCAGAGCCCAGGTTTCCAAATGTGAAACACTTGTGTGTTTCATTAACTGCTTGTATCCTATCCAGATTTTCTTAGGCTGTGGAGATAAGGGGAAGTATTAATTTATTTGTGTGTCCAGAAAAAGTTAACATCATTTTTTCCTTAAGACAAAAGACATTATGAAATTATTCTTCACAGAAGAGATTACGTAGCTCATCCAGTGTTGCCACAGATACGTAAACGACCTGAAAAACATGTGAAGAGTGATAAGAGTATGGATTTGACCTCCACTTACAAAAAAGATTATAACTTCTTCCCTGTCTTGCAAGTACCTCCATGCATCCCCCGTACGACACAACACATCCCCAGCGGCAAGATGAACACAACAACCACTTACAAAGGTATGTGCCCTGCAGCTTCTTTCAGGACTTCACCAGTAGCTTTGTGTTTGAAGACGACTAATCAGAACAGTGTGCAGTTGTTATTCCTTCTGTCTGTGTATGCCAACAAGCTGTGCAGGAACCACACAAACAGAAAATTGTTGGGAAGACGGTGCTGCATTAATGGTAGCATTGGGATGTCTCTGAATTCATCTCCTTCGCATGTCTGACAGGCCCGCAGGCGTCCCAGGTAGAAGCAGGGCCGTGTAAACACCTTCAAGTGGGTTCAGCAGCATCATCTTTAGGATATACAGAACGTACTCTTGCCATACTGCAGGACTGGTCCGCACATTCAGTGGATCAGACTCATCTAAAATAGGTAGAATTTGCTAGGTCTGAGCAGGTCATGAAGCATGGGGCCCTTTTTGTGTATGCTGCAGAGTTAATCTGTGTATGTGCAAGGGATTTATATGGGAATTTCGAACACATGGAACTTCCACACAAATATCCAAAGCACTCAAACTCTACTCCTGTTAAATCAAGTGAACTGCACAGCTAACTATGCCCTTGTTTCTCAGTAGCATTAACTTGGTCTAGGCGGTTTGTCTTTGTGGGGGCTTTGTTCCTTTTTTTTTCCACCAGCACAAATTTTCCTCTGGATGCACTGGGAGAGAATTTCCAGTTACACAGTTACAGCAACTGTGCTAGTTTAGGTACTAAGTCCTAAGTAGAAAATCAGAGGATTTTGCCTCCGCTCTACACATCTTCCAGTTAGCTAACATTGCTGGGCGGATAGCTAGCATTTGTGTATTTATTCAAATAATTTTAAATTATTTTATCATATTTTATGTTTATTGTGCTATGCAAATATAAAAGCTTATGATTGGTGCTGGCACTGAGGCTTGTTGCAATGTACAAAACTAATTTTTTTCTTAAAACTCAAAATGATGAAAGAAGTAAGGAAATAAAAGGTGTGTGAATGCAGTGTTAAGATTACCCAGCTGAAATGACTGAAGGTCAGACTTTAGTGCAACTACGTGTTTGCAATGGCATAAACTGGAATTTTTACATTAAGCACATTGGAAATAGTGTCCATTTAGAGTGACTTGAGTCATGAAGACTATGACCCACAGGTGCAAAATATCCACGTTTACACAATTTTGAACAGTTTGCTTTGCATAGGCAGTATCACCAGATGGTGTTCATTGAAATAGCTTCAGTGAAGCCAATAAAAAAAAAGGCTGTTTTGGGCAAGCAGAGGATCTTTCCTCTGTGTTTAGATATCCTTAACTTTTCTGTATCTGAACCAGATGTGCATCTTTGTCTTTTATCAGTGTTTAGGTCAGCATCTTAACTCTTACTCCAGAACTCTATTAAAATGTATCGCAGAGACATTTGGTTATAATTGCAGTATTTTTTTTTTTCAAATAACTGCAAATGGCAATCTTTGTCCAAACCCCCTCAACAATCAAATTGCATACTGAATGAATTCCCTTTTAAAGCCCCAGGTTCAAAAAAAAAAAAAAAAAAAAGTTTTCATTGTTCTATTCTTTGAACATTGCAAGTTTTTATTCATCACTACTCAAGCGTGAAATTTTGAAACACGCTATTCAATAAATTATAATTCAGATATTTAAGCAGCATATAAAACTGTGCTGCATTGGTATTAAATTACCTTTCCTACTGTATTGTCATAGTCCTTCCCACTAAACACACCATATCCCAAATGACACTGTAAATTTATGATTGTGCTATTGCCTATTGCAATTAATGTGAGATGACTTTGCAACTTGTTTCAAAATTCTCGTTTCCTCCAAGCAGCACCTGTAGCTGTTTCTATCTATCTGCAGGCACATAATCTAATTTTAGTTTGTCTTGCTTGGTTATAGTGAGATGTGCCTAACCCTCCAGTAACATATGGTTTGTGTCCTCCGTTCCCTCCTGTACGCCCTAATGTTTTCAAGATTGTGCTACATAGGAAACTATTAATATCTATGGGAGAAGAATTAGAGTTACAATAAAATTGTAACATATTTTTAAGGAATAGTAGCACTGCTGGCTTACACTAAGTGAAATAAATTCATAATGCCTATGAGGTCTCCAAATGTGTAGAGCTTGTAAATTTTAAAAATTGAAGACAGATGGACTTGCTTGTCATATTTTGAATATTTCACGAAAGCTGTGGTTACATCCAAAACGCAGACTATTGTCCAGCAAAGATGATGGGAGAACATAATAAGCTTCTCACTTTTTGGCACTTTGTTACTACATCCTCTGTAATGACATATGTCCCTGTATGCTCGTGGTTCACCATGCTGGACCATCTCTCCAGGAAAGTGATGTACCCTAGGCACGGGCACAAGGTCAGCATCCCACCAGTGCAGTGGTGGCTGGAGATTTCTCTTCCCCCAGGGAAACAGGAGCACCTGGGGCATTTAAACACCCCTGGCATTAGCAGGGCATGTGACGTGGGCTTCTGTGTCACCAACAGTGGCAAATGAATGTCTGTGCCAGTGCACACAGGCAGGCCTGTGTTCTCAGCTGGCTACACGAATTAGCAGCATGGGGGCAGCTCTGTACCCAAGGGCCAGGGTGCTCGCTGGGAGCAGCACGCCCCATGTGGCTGCTGCTTCCTCTCTTCTTGGAGGGCAGAACAACTTGATTTGAATGAGAAGGACCTTAAAGGAACACCTAATTGGGGCAAAAAGCCACTTTTTTGGGGGGTTAACTTCACACTGTAATGAACACATTCTTTGTGTAATTGTGTTTGTGCAGTACAATAGCCACTGTCATTCAAGAGGAATAACTCTGAAGTTATATAATATATATATAACTCAGAATAACTCTGAGTTCAAATATCCTGGTACCTAATTGCATCATTTACTCTCTAGTACTTTGAAATCCAGATTTCCTTCCTGTGCAGAGTCAGCTGGAAGCTGATTTGCCTCATGACTCTCAATGTGGTTTGAAAGGAGGGAAAATTAAAAAAAAAAAGACTTGAGTTAGCCCCAAGACTATTTCATTTCAACTTCCTACCAGTAACCATAATGCTCTCCAGGGGAAGTTGCACAAGATTACTAGGAAAGGAAAAAACTATGGTCTTGTGGCTGCAGCACTGGTTGGAGAGTTAGGCAGCTTTTCAATAGATTTCTAGTGTGACTGAGTGCAAATCTTTTTATGTCTCAATGCCTCATTTTTTTCCCTGGTATCCTGCCAAGGAAGGAAGATACAAATGTCTCTAAAATGCTGCCTAAAACATTTTCTTTGTCATTAAATTGGATAGCAAGATTTCTGGAGTATGGATTATCTCTGCGACACGATTCAATGCTTCAGTTCAGTGTAGTCTTGGCCTGCAAATTCCAGCACAGTTTTTCTAATAAGGAAGAATTTGAGACCGAGTTACAAGCTCATTCTCAGTTCCTGCTTGTACTGACAGCAGGAGGACCACAGAGAGCAAAGCCAAGAGCTGAGGAGATGCCACTCAGCACAGCTTGCTGACACCAAGATGAGCTGCAAAACCCTGAACTCAGCAAACAGTAGGCAGCACCACATCTGTACAGCTGAGAGATCAAGGCATCCCCAAATGAGAAGGTACAAAGACAAAGGGTAGCACTGCAACTTGGCCTTTAGAGTGAAATGGTGAACATCGGGTTCTCCTTGCCCCAGATATACCGTGAGAGACACCTGAATGGCCTTCTGCAGACATAGGTGTACTCTGCCTGTGCTCTGAGCCGGCCATGACATAGCTGCAGGAAGGCAAATGAAGGGAGTTGAAGTCAGTACCAGGATACTCCACTTTCATCAGTTCTGGTTGACTGAGCATGAGGACAGCAGCCACTCAGTCACCTGTAGAAAATGTCTCTGCAAGACTGAGAATGTAAATTAATCTTTCCATGTTGTATTTCACCATCTCTGTAAGTGTGGGTGGATACAGGACTATTTTCATTCCATTTTCTACGTAGATGCTAAGCATTTCCAGGGCTAGTGTATAATGTGTATAATGTTAAAGTAGCTCTTTTAATAGGATTTATCAGTCATTAGAATATCAACAAATATTTATTACAGAAGAAAATGTAGTAATCAAAATGTAATATGGTATATGCCTAAACTCATCAAAGAACTTCAGTTGAGCACTTAGATAGGATTCCTGTTGTGTTTCAGATGACTATGTGCTATGGGATGAGCCAAAGACAGAGATGATCCGACCAAACAACAGGTTTCGCCCATCAGAAGAAAAGTTTGACTACAGAACCATTGTCCAGGATGACTATCTCTACAGGGGGCCTGTTGCCACTAAAAGCTTCAAACCTCTGAATCTGGTCCGGAAAACCAAGACTCCCTTTGAGAACATAACCAACTATAGAGTGAACTATGTGCCACATCCTCCGCAGAAACGTTATGTCCATAAAACCGAAAAATACAAGGTCAATGAGGACCCATTTGATGGCCTCACTACCCACAAAATTTCTTACAAGGGTATGGCTGGTCAGCCAGCCAAGCTTGCAAAACCATACCAGCCGAAGCTTGGCCCTGATCTTCCATTTTCCTCTTCAACTGAGTTTCAGGAAAAATACCAGCCTTGGCCACGGCTTCCCATATTCACCAAAAAACGTGACGTATATCTTCCTCCCCTGGAGAAAATGGACCTTCACACCACTACTCAGCTACATTACAAGCACCCAAATGGTGAGCCAGCCAAGATTTGTTGCTCTTCCACCAAGCTTAAACAAAGTACTGCACCATTCAATAGCTCTTCTACAATGAAGGAAGACTATAAGCCTTGGGTGTGCAAGAGACAAAAACCTATAATTCATGCTCCGGAGCTGACTTTCCCAGCAAAACCAAGGGATTTCTTGACTACCTTTCAGACCCATTATGTGCCTCATCCACTCACAGTTACGAAGAGCTGTAAACCTGACTGGTCAGGCCCAAAGCATGACACTCGGCTAGATGCTGATACCACCTATGCTATCAGCTACACACCAAAGAACATTGTTAAGTGCCTGGCCTCTTACAAAAACCCACCTGGTTACATCTTTGAGGGAACTGATGCTCATGGTCACGATTTCTATATCCCTGCTTCCAAGAGTGAGTGCCTGCAAGGTGGACACTGAAGGAAAAAGAGAGCGCATGCAGCCTGCTTGGAAATTGATTCAAAGACCAGGGCCTCAGTGAGCTACAAATTACAGCTTGATTTTGGTTGTAACCTTCTTTCAAACAAATTACTGATTTAATATTTAAAGAGTTCTTAAAATAAACTTAATTCCTAGGCATTGGCTTTTTCTGGATCATTTGCACAAATGAAAAACATAAAACCCAGGGAAAAGACACATTAATGCTTATTTCTCTGGATTTTTTTCCTTTTTCCCACCTAGCTTGTGCCCTTTAACTGAGAGAGATATCCTCCCACCGAGGCACTGAAAGAGAGATCTCATAGTAACATACATTATTATTAGCATAACAAGGGTTCAGCCGTGTCTGTGATGACAGCGGTAGAACAGCCGCTTTGGAGGAATTACGTACTGTGAAGTCACACTTGAAAGTCACAGCTGGATAACAAAGTCTGAGATCTGGTCTCCTCAGTCACTCCCATACAAAAGATACAACTAAAGGACAAATATTATTCAATAATAATTGAATAATATTCAGTAAGATTATGTCTTCATTAGTTGTGTCACTGTGCTGCCCAGAGCTAAGCTATCAGATGTGAGGTTGCCGTTTCAAAGATGCCACCCTAGGCTGACCGCTTGCAAGGGAATCTTTCCAGTAAAACCTCTTCGCTGCAGGATGCAGCAAGGGTACCAGAAACGTCAAAGGGTTGAAATTGTCATGTCCTTCTACAGTTCAGTCAGCAGCTAGTGTTGTATTATCTTTAGAATAAGGGCAATATTAAGGTCCTGACCAGAACTGTTCATTTCTATGTCCAAGATGCTTTTCTGTAGGCTTACGAGTGTTACATTGGAACTATGAAATTTACTGGCTTCTTAAGCACATTCTACTTTCCTAAATCCTCCTCTCCCTTCCTCCTGGCAAGTCTAACTCTTTCCTGAGTATTGAGCTCAAGTGCTAGGTAGAACTGTTGCATGCTGAAGGAAAGGCTTGTGTCTCACCATCACAGTAGCTGCATTTAAAGAGGAAGTGGAAGACAATTTTCTGTATAAATGCATTTTAAAACTTTTGAAAAGCTTTGAAACCCATCGAGATAGAAGTCTTCTCTAAGTGTTTGCAAGCTAAAGCCAAACACATTCCATCTGGAATCCTGAATGCTTGACCCTGGGGGTGGGAATCCACTGGAACAATCACCCTAGAGGCATGGTGGCTGTGCATCACTTGAAATCGTTAAATCAGTCCTAGAGGCCTTTTTGAAATACATGCTCTAGTTCAGTGAAAAATTTTGTGCTTGCAGCAGGAACAACTAGGCAAATCTCTACTGAGACATACAGAAGGGCCAGACGATGTAGTCATTGATGGTTCCACACAGCCTTCAGAAATTCAGGAGTCTGTAAAACATTCAGTCACTCGTAGTCAGGTATTGACCTAGAGTATGTTTGGCATTTTTTTCAGCTCCTGCTGTCTTACCAGCCTTCTTGAGCCTTGTATGTCTTTAAAAGTGAGCTGTGACAGGAAAATACTTTTTCTTTCCCATCTCTTTTTATTAACTTATTTTTCTGATTTTATTTATCAGGCTGTAATTCTGCCAATTCTGAAACAGAGCTTATTTGAAAGAAACAGCTGAGGCTTGTGACTGCAGAAGAGACTGTTCTGTGCAGGAAATCTCCTTGACTGTTCTTTAAACTCTTTGATGTGAGATTGGCAGTGAATGTAGAGCAAGGAGAGTGTAACGTTTAAATCTTTATTACAGGTTTGTGAGTTTCTTTGCTGGGTGGAAGTTAGCCTTTTCAAAATGGATAGCAATGCAATATGATACTTACCATTAGGAATTGCTGGATTTTTAACACTACCAACAAGAATCTTGATTTTGCAGAGAGTGGACCAGCTCATAGCAGTATCAAGCAGACATGACTGGTTTAATTCCAGCACTTTCACAGCGTAAGACACAGGTTTGGGTATTTTTCCTGACTTGTACCTAAATGTGTAAAAAATTTATCAAAACCAATATATGATGGCACTAAGGAACAACGTGTCTTCAGTTGAATGACTAAAGGTGTGGTTCCACAGAAATTAAAACTCATTAAAGCTTGGGCTGCTGCACTCTCGCCTTTCTCTCTGCTTGCAGCTGTATGTTTCCCCCCTTGTCTCTCTTTCCAGTAACAACAGTAGTGCTGTTTGACTTCATGATGTCCTAGATCAGGAGACTGGCCTGGCTGAAGTGTTTCAGTAAGGTTAAGACCCATTTACTTCATTTCCCTGAACCAGTGCACCATACAGTTGCACGACTACCAGCTTAGGTGTCAGTGCAGAACAAAACTCATGGCTCAGGCAGCTCAGGCGTGGCTTGGCTGGAACTGCTGTGGAAGTGCATCCCCACTTCCCAAACAAATTGTTCAATGCCTCCTAGTTTGGCGTTGCCCTGAAGCTCTGTAACACACTTAAAGTAAAACAACATCTGCCCAGCCTGCTGTTTAATTTTGATTAAAATGGGCAGTGTCAGTAAAAAATGAGCATAAGTGAAAATTCTAATTTGAAGGAGAATTGAATTCTGTGTTTAACACAGAAAATAAAGATGGGCTGCACTGCGGTACACGGGATTTGGTTACTGTTTTCATGCAGAATGAATTTATGGATAAAGATGAGCAGAAGTTAATTTTACCTTATGTTCGTGCCAATGAAATTTAACTTCTTCTTAGACTGGTCACAATCTCAGAAAGCAGAAAGTACAAGTACAAGTTAGAAGCCCTGAAAAAGAGCTTAAAAGTTCACTGAACTGCACCACAGGTTTGTGTGATTGTTTTCGAAGTTACATACAGGAGCAGGAGGAAAATGAAACTATACTTGTGTGCATGGCAGAACTAGATGCTAGTGCTAGATGAACTAGCACTTTTTCAGAAACCCCTCAGATGCTCTTTCATCTGTTTTGTGGGATAACAGCCAGTGAAAAAAAGACTCCCAGCCTTTGGCTCAGCTTCCAGTGTTGGGAGCGGCCTTGAGGAGCTCATGAAACTTGCACTTGTGATGCAGCACAAGACAACACTTCTCACTCAGGGAGGGAGTGGGTAGAAAGAGGGGAATCGGCTGTAATCAGCCTCCTATTTCATTCGCCGGTACTTTTGAAGATTGGATAACGGCATGAATACCTAAACATTGGCCTGAATACAAAGGCTACTACTGAAAAGTGTTTCAAAAGCTGAAATAAGGATGAAAGCAAAGGGCTTTGGTCCTTGGCAGGGTTGAGAAAGGCATCCAGGGGTGTTGCACTGTGAAGCATGCAAAAAAGGAGGACTGTGCTAAGCAATAACAGATGAAAACTGTCACGGCCAGAGCAGATTACTCCACTGGTATTGGTTACTGTAATTGTTGCCCATAGATATCAGCTGTGCACAGGAATCGTCTCCTGTATTCACATTGCAGAGCCTATTTGGAGTGATAGCTTCTTCCTGCATTCCTGAAAGTGCAGAAGAGGAGAACTCACCAGTGCTACCGATCTCCAGGGCAAAGCACGATCCATTAGGCAAGTCTTAAGCACAAAAGCTGAACTAAGGAGACATGTCCAAACGAAATTTTAGAAGGGTAGCACCTTCCTGGAATGTCCTGAATGTATGCTCAGCCAAGAGGCGGGCAGGACTCTGGTTCCTGCCTGTGGAAAGGCTGAGCAAAAATACTTCCTCAATGGGAAACAAAATAAAACAACCCCAAAAGAAAGCAAGTTATCTGGAGTAACGGGGGAGATAGCTAATCAGTTCAATTTTGACTTGCTTGATACCAGCCTTTCAACCACCTGTGTGTGCAAGGGCTGCAAACCCCAGTGCCTCACATCTGCTGGAGACAGTTATTCCATCTGGAGAAGATTTGCAGCTGGCAAGAGGTGAGAGGTCAAAAAAATCAGGAAGTTACATACTTACGGTCTAGAAACATGAACAAGCAGTGAATTTGTGAAAAGTTTACCACTGCAAACTCTAAAAAGGGCTTCATCCAATGCTATAGATTGCTAGAGTGAGCAAATTGTCAGCACCTCAAGTGTTTCAGAGCTATGAAGAAAGTGTTGAAAGGTAAGTGGTTATGCTGCAGCAAGGACTGAGAGTGTTTGTATCACAGAAGGAATCAATATCGAACCTGGGCACGGTACTCTGGAGACAGGAGGCAGCTGAACTTAATATGTGAAAAAGCAAACCCTTTCTTTCTTTCTCTGCAAGACAAAAAAGGGCTTTCCCAGGGGATGGATAGGACCTCCCTGAGGGAGCAATGTCACCTCGTTTGGAAAGGGGCACTTGGGCTGAGAACTGCAGTCTGGGTTCACTGGGATGGGAAACTTCCATAATGAATTTTCTGAGTAGAGTTTGCTTTTGGCTGACCCCATTACAAATCCCCCTTCCCCTACTGTATTAGTGCCTCTCTTTGTCCCTTTCCCACATTGAAAGCAGTACTTTGATAATTTGTGCCTCTCTTCTTGCTTTTGTGGGGAAATACCGCTTTGGGGCAACTTGATTTTCACTTCTCCATCTGCCTACATGTCAGCGTTCAGCAGGAAAGAAACAGGGTAACTCTTAAAGAGGCAACGATATGTCTGGCTCTATATTCCCTGCTCCCACCAGCTCACTAGCACTGTGCTTGCTGGTGCAAACTGTTCCCAGACAGGACATAGGGCTCACGCAGCACTACCCAGAGCCATCCCATGGGCTCAAGGGTCCTGCTTTGCTGGGCAAGCAGGCTCCTGCTCTGGTTCGCTCTCTGCTAAAACAGAAAAGTGGCTGCGCAGCTGGATTTGATTTGCTGTGATTTGTATGTAGTTTGTTAACAGTGAGATTTTTCTTTTTTTGGTAATAAAATCACTAGGTTGTATGCTATTAGTTGAAAACTGACTCCACCAGTATTTCAGTAGGTGAAGTGTTTTAACAAGCATTCACCAACTTCACGGGCTATTTATTTAAACCAATAACTTATGCTTTTTTTTTTTTAAAAAAAGCAGCATGTTGAAAAGGCTGAGGGGAAGTCTCCATATAGCCCAAACCAAATTACTCCTCAGCCCAACCATTAAGCACTTTCTTAAGAGAAAAGGAAAACGTCCCAGCTCCTCACCAGGGAAGCAAGCTGTTCACAGCCTGTCTGGTCTGATCTTTCTGGTTCAGGTTTTATTATTGTGCTTTGCCACGGGCCCTAGGGAGTTTGTAAACAAGGTAGGCTCAGACCTCATGCGAGACCGAGAAGGAGCAGACTACCTTACAGGATTAAAGAGGGTAGTAGTAGATTTCCCATGCCCATGTCATTCTAAGCATGTGTGGATAACTATACGCTTACTATGCAATTGTTCACATCCTGTCACTGTTTAAGCAAACACTATTTATATGTAGCCAGAGTACAACCCTCCGGTGTCTCCTTCCCTTTTAGCCACATAAAACTACATGCTTTTATTTATACCTACACGAATATAAAGCTTCTCTTTGCAAAGGGCTTAAAGGTTTAGGCAACACTCTTGTTTTTCCCTTTTTTCCCCTCTCCTAAGAGGGGACATGTGTTAGCAGGAAGGACAGAGAACTGCAACGCGAACAAGCAGAACACCTTTTATTCACTGTTTTGGCTTAAGAGCCCTAGTGTCACACACCTACCCTTTGCTCAAGCCGGCTGAAGTGCCTCCCTGCTCCTCCCTGGTTGCAGAGCAGTGGCTTCCCTGCAGAGAGGACCCTCCTGCCTGAGCTCTGTGCAGCTGGGGCCTTGGCTGTCACCGTCCTGCCCGCTGTGCTGCAGCCCTCCTATTGCCTCCGGAACATAGCCAAATGCCCGGCCTTTCAGCTGGTACCTGGGAAATTTCTGTGTCTGGGGGAGTGTGGTGGCCCTGCGAGACAAGAATGGTGCTTCTGTTGAAGGATGAGTGTTTTGTGGTACTAGGGTCGCTTTTGTTGTGTGAGCTTAGAGAAGATGCTGCAGGAGCTTCACCGACATGCTGTGCAGAGGAATCTAGCCTTTAGAAACACAGCGCCCATCTTCCTCCAAAGCGGTTCCTCTTGCGGAAAGAGGCAGTCCTTTTGAAGGGAGTGGGGACGGAGCATGATAGGATGGAATTTCTCTTTGGAAAGAAGTAATGTTTAGTAGATAAATTTAGTAATTAAATCAGCTGTCAAAGACCTGCAGAGCTCTTTGAAGCTATGTAAGCAAGTGAGGGGGGAGAGGAGTGACTCTGGGTTCTTGTCACCGGGACAGTCAGGTGGCAAGGAAAAATGGATGTGTGATGGGTGATGCAATGCTGCATCGCTGCTTCCTATCTGCCACACTTCATGGACAATCAACATGTGCCATTCAGGGCAGCCTGAGGCAGTATAACTTGCACATGGTACAGACTGATACAAACTCAGAGAGTGGCATTAAAAAATTCCCATGCAATTCCCTGTTTCTGTGTGAAGCCAGCAGTGTGCAGGTCTCCCAGTGTGGCTCATCAGCCACAGTGCCAAAGGCAGGCACTGGTGTAAAGCTGGTACGCATGAAGGGCAAAGCGTGTCCACTGGGTTTCCTGCATTAAAAGCAAAACAGAAAGCACTGGCAAGATTCTCAAGAGAACAAATCGCATGTGGCTGTGGTTCTGGCTGGTCATACTGGCAGCAAATATTTAAACTTTCACACTTTTATTTGTTACTTTATACTGTCAGCCACTTTCCATGTCAGTGACAGGGTATGCTTCGCCCTTAGTATCTCTAGCAATAGTACTTACAAACTGATTTTATTTATCTTATTTTGTTTTGGTTGGTTGATTGTTTTTTTATTGGTAAGAAGCCATTTTTGGCTATGCTAACCTTCTTTTTCCCTGCGTAAAGCTCTCTTTATATGAGCATGAGGTAGTACACACAAAGATGATCAGAGGGCTGGAGCACCTCTCCTGCAACGACAGGTTGAGAGAGTTGGGGCTGTTCAGCCTGGAGAAGAGAAAGCTCCAGGGAGACCTTATAGCGGCCTTCCAGAACCTAAAGGGGGCTTATAGAAAGGGAGAAAGTCTTTAGCATGGTCTGTTGCGACAGGATGAGGGGGAATGGCTTTAAACTAAAAGAGAGTAGATTCAGACTGGACATAAGAAAGAATTTTTTTACAGTGAGGGTGGTAGAACACTGGAACAGGTTGCCCAGAGGTGGTGGATGCCCCATCCCTGGAAACATTCAAGGCAAGGTTGGAGGGGGCTCTGAGCAACCTGATCTGATTGGAGATGTCCCTGCTTCTTGCAGAGGGGTTGGACTATAAGACCTTTAAAAGTCCCTTTCAACCCTAAATACTCTATGATTCTATGATGAGATGCTGAGGCGTGGCTTTTCCCCTTATAAATCTGGACAAAGAACATATAGTGTTGCATATTACTGAAATGCCTTAGTGAGAAATTTATATCAACAATTGAATAAAATGGCTATGTATATGATGAGATTTTAGATTTTGATCGACTAGAGGGAGATGTTGGGTGGAGAGGATAAAAAGCACAGTAGGTGAAAATGTTGATGACTCAATATGCTTTTAGTGTGAGAAATGTGTAAGATCAGTAGAAAAAGGATGTCTGATTGTCCCCTCTGTCAATTTTGGGCAAACTACAGTATCTGGCATCTTCTTTGGTTTAGTTTCCACAAATAAAAGCTGATGTGACAGTTAATTTATAACACTATTGATAAATATACACATACCTTTAAACAAGAGGATGAAGGGAATGGTTAAATTGATGATTCCCAAACTGTGGCCTGCTGCTCATGTGCAGAGCCATAGTTAGCGGTTCTGAGCTTCCCATCTGTATACACTGGCAGTCTGTGAGAAAGTCTGACATTCAAAACAGTTTGAAAGCTTCTGTGTTAAAAATTAGATAATTGAATGAATGAAGTTAATTCAACTAACCAGCTGAAATGATCAGTGATTCACTGACAGCAGCCATTAAGAACTTATAAGGACATCTATGCTCCCGAAAATCTGGAAGAGAGTAAGCTTTTTTTCACCTTTTTCTATAAATAGAGGTGTCAACTTATGCTGATGAAGAATATTAAAATTTATTTATGTATCAGTTTTTGGGCACTGAACAGATAATAAGGTGTTCATCAGCTTTTTGTCAGAGTAATTTGCAAAACCTAAAAAGAAAAAAAGCTTAAACTAGCCAGATAGTAAGAAAAACATTTCCAGCTAAAGGTTACTTTGGAAAACTCTGCCTATGGCTTTCATGGTTTTAAGAGCATGTATGTAGACATACATGCCTGGAGTAGGTTAGCTGTGCTTACCTTGCCACATAACAGGGGGTGGGAGAAGATCTCCTGTAGGGAACCTTTCAGCACTGCATTTTTCTGCTTGTTGCAGAACTGTTTTTCTTCCTTAAGGAAAATTAGTAGGGAGAACAAAACTGGAAGCTTGCTTTGAAGGTTTTGAAGGCTTTTTGACTTGACTGGTAACTAGTGCCATATGCATAAAAAGAGAATAATTATTCTCCTGAGAATCTAAGCTGGCCTGCTGTTCATTTTACATCAACACCAGCTTCTATACTTGTTTTACTCTAAATGAGTGACCAAATTCCCATTGCCTTCAGTACTGTTGCTTGGAAGTCTTAGGTCTGGTCTTTGGCTTGCATTTCTTTGTGGTTTTATGTATCTGTGAGATACTATTTACCTGCAGTGTGGATGTGTAAAGAGCATATGCAGGAATATCATACGAGGGAAATGGTCAGCAAATCAGAGCAAAATCACTGTTCCCTTTAGAAGAGACGTTGCGTCATTTGTTTTAGAAGATCAATAGCAGAACTAGCCTAATTTTCAAAACTTGTTTTTGTCTTTGTTAAGGGAAAATGCTTTTGCTTTATTAATTTTTTTCTTTTTTCCCCTCCCCTTCATAATTCTGACCATTACCAGGATTTCTTCTACATAAACACTTGATGCTTCATGGAGTTGGAAGCTCCATTACTGAAGGCAGAAAAGACTTATAAAGAAAGACTGAAGTAATAGGGGTTGCTTCATGCCATAGGTTGCTGAGGAGAGTTACAAGATGTCTTTAAGCATTGCTGCACAGAAAAAAAAGGAGTATACTTTTACTGATTTCCATTATCCTAGGACCAGCAGTGATGGCTTTATATACAGTAATAGAGGTAAGACATTAGCAAAAAAGCAAAAAAGAATAAAGTAAGGCAAATAAAGAATTAAAACAGATTTCCAAGGCAAGGTGCAGAATCTTAATGACTGGATACTTTTAAAAACAAGTTAAGATATCCTCTTTTCCCAAGGTGGGTATATCACGTGTACTTTGTGTAACAGCTGTATGCTGCTATCATACTGCAGAATAAGGACAGAGTACTCCAACAATTTTGCTACTTTGTTTGGTTTTTGTTTTCAAGATTAATAAACAACACATCAGACAGCAGTAGTTAAATAAGTAACCTGCATTACTTGTACAAAAAGTTATATAAATACAAGTTTGGTGTTTTGTTTTCTTTTTAGAGAAGGAAAGCATCCTTTCATAAAATATCCAGCAATCCTCATCTTACTGAGATGCTGCCAAGTCACAATTCAGAGGAGAGACATGTGACATTAAATCCACACTGTGCAGGGACAACACAGTGACACCTCCAGATCTGATCCTTCATGTTTATCCTGTGCACAGTTACACAGCTACTGTTCAACATGTGATCATCTGAATATGTTTTGCTATTAAAGAAATGAAAATACTTCCCCATACTTCTCTTTGTTAACTACTATACTAGAAATATCCACCACATTGTCATCATCATCATCGTTATTATTATTGTTATTAAGGAATTGTCCTTCATTCCATGCATAACTATCATTTCACAAATTAAAAAATCATCCCTCCCTCATGTCATAGTTCATAAAGCACTCTGTGCACAGTGAAGCAGATCCCAAATTAAATACAAGTGCTATTAAAATTAAGAGAAATACAATATTACTGTTGATTTTAGAGGAACAAAATTTGGGGGAGATTAAAAAAAAAACCAACCAAAATACTTTTATCCGGACAAAATAATGTACAATTATTAATATTGCACTTTTTATACAAGAAATCCTAATAAATATACAGAAAAGATATACATTTACATACATAGAAAGACATTCTTCTTTTTTTTTAAATAAAAAGTTACACTGATGCTTAGCGACACTATTTCTTGAAGACCCATTTGTAGTAAGAGCGTTCATTGCCAGACATGTTTGGATGTAACCCAGCTCAAGACAGTTTAATGTCATTAACCTGGCACTGACCTCAAAGTGGACTCCCAGTTTTGCTGAAAAATCCACATATCATGGAAGCTGTAACACAGCAGGAATTGAACAGCATTTCATTAATGTACCACAAGACATGAGCCCCACTGGAGGTGACGGGGGGCACAGCCAAGCCCTTAATTTAGATATGGTCCTGAACCAAAGCCTTAGATCCAATAGCTCTCCTTGAAAGTTTCACAATGCTCAAACCCTCTACTTTGCAGATTTCCTCTAATTTTAGGGTTCTATTCTGAGCAGAGCAGAGCAGAGAGTGCCCAGGAACTAAAAGAATGAAGCACTTCACTGGCTGAATAACCACTGCAGCTAGCAAGGGAGAAAAACTCCCAAACAGCAAGCAAAGTCATGCTGTGGGTGTGTTGTCTAAGCCTCGCTTTTTAGATTATCTCTTCAGGGTGTTATACATGGGCTTAAAAATGTACTGCTTTATAGCACCTGTTTTGTTGTGGGAGGCAGGTGGAGAGGAGCAAGTTTGTTAAAAACTATTGGCATTAGTCCTCTGCTGAATCCATTCTGTTTCTACTGAGTAGGAATAACCACAGGAAATCAGAATACAGCTCTTTTCTACTATTTATCCAAAAGGCTTGGCTGCCAGGAGAGTGAAATTTCATGTTAGCAGGGTAGGAAAACCCACTTCCTCAAGTTCCTTTCCAAAACCCCAGGTCTGAAAGCACTTGAACTCTGGGAACCGGTACTCCTCTCTCTTCCAAATAAGTGTTCGTGGGATGCAGTAGCTCCTCTATACCCAGACAATGTCTGTCTTTCCTGTCATGCTCACTACAGGACAGCATTTGCAGGTTTGTACTACAGTCTGTCAATAGCAGATCACACTTTCTCTCCTTCTCCTGGATAATAATTAATGTCATCACCTTGCCTCTGTGCTGAGGGCGACCCTCCTGGCCCCAGTCTTCCCTCACAAGCATAACCTGGGAACATTTTCAGGTGTGTTTAGACTAACTCACGTTACACACCATTGTTCAACTTCCCCAGACACCAGATCCTCAAAGATCACAAGGATTTCTGAAATTGTTTGAAGGCCTGGTGTGAGAAGGAGAAAGTGATTTCAAAAGAAAAAAAGGAATTAAATCTAGCATGTAACAAATAGGTTTATAAAGCAACTTCCCCATCTGTCTCTTGGTGTGTCCCCAGGCATGTACATGGATTATGGGGCAGCCCCACTCCTCTGAGGCCCATTGCTGGTGGTGTGGGGCTCACTGACTCTTTGTGGTCTACCCTCATGACCATGTTTTGCTGCACTCTGTCTCTCAGATTCATAGAAGGGAAAACTTGTCAAGTCCCTTTAGAACAATGATTTGGTTAAAACTTTTCTGTTTTTTTTTTTTTAAAGGGAAATAAATAAATAAAATGAAAAAAGAATTCCATTCCATTTATATTTTCTGTAAGAGTCCTTGCCCCAGTGAAGCAAAGGCTGTGATCCCCTTGTTCCTCCATTTTCATCGCTTTTATCTTCAAGCTTTTCCACAAGTCCCACAGCAGCGTGACTTGAACTGGGTGAGCTGGCAGAGTTTGAGCTGCTTCACTTTCTCACAGTACCTCGTGGTGTCTCTGCACTCCACTGCCAAAGGGGAAACAAAAAGGAGAAACGGTGATGAAGCAATGAAAGAAGGATTTCTTACTTCCGAACATTTCCAAGGGTGGCCGAGAGCGGAACCAAGACAGCTTTGTGCTGGGAGGTCTCACCACGAGCATGAGCTTGACTTGCTGCAAAGACTGAGCAGGGACTTCAAGAAGCCGAAGGCTCAAAGGAGAACGTGGTGGGCAACCTGTGCTTTCAGAGCCTAGGGAGAGGGCTTCTGAGGCTGCTCCAACACTCTGTCAGTCTGCCATCTACCAAGGATGCTCTAGGAGCTTCAAAATAGTTGTTAAACCAAAGATTAAGTAGTTAATAAAATTGGAAACTTATTTTAACAGAGTAGCTCAAAGGCACTTGGGCCAACCTTTTGTATTTGAAGAGACAGTGTGTGGGAGCACCACCCCAGCTGACCAGGTGGTGTGTTGTGTTTTTCACACAGGTGTAGCAAGGCACAGCCCAGGGTGAAGATGTCAAAACACCCTTTCAAGGTCCTGGTATGATCTGGACAGTTCTTGAGACCCACAGCCTCCAGCTTTTGAGCTCCAGATTGGAAGACTGTCCAACATCCCTGCAAGACCTTAAGTGTATTGTTGCCTGAGGGAGTCCCACTTCCCATGCTAAGGCTGGAAAGGGGGATCATCAGAGGGCAGTTGTACGGCTCTCTCCAGTAATAGCTGTGCCAAACAACTCCAGTGTTGTCTAGATATGGGACATTTCTATACAGCAGGAAGAGGCTGGAGTGGCAGCAAAGGTCTTGCTTGGTACCTGTAAGCTTCCTCACCCCTTCCAATTCCATTAGGGCACCCAAAACTCAGCTCACGGGTTTGGACTTACAGAGTCTGCTTTGCCTCTGCTGAGAGGGAGCATCAGAGCTGACATGACTGTAGGCAAGTGCAGGTGGGTTTTGCTGCTGCTTCTGCGGTGACTGCACAGCAACTGGCTTGCATTCTAGAGGATGGGATCTGCCCATCAAAATCAGCACGTGAAGTGGGAGCTGGGGCAAATGAAAAGACAGTGATTTAAATTTGTTCTGCCTGGTGTTTCTGAAGCAGACGTTGCCATAGTGGGGCATTTTTTCCAAAAAGGCACACCATCTGTTCTTTTTTGGTCTTTAAATACTTGTAACTTTTCTAGTCCTTTTGCAGGCCCAATTAGTTGCTTATCACCTGAAAGCAAGCAGCTTCCACGCCAGGAATTTCCATCATCAACCTACCCACTGGATTTAGACTTAGTATTTTAACTACAGCCAGCAGTCTGCTTCTGATTCGTGTTTTTCTTTCTGTCTGTACCATTAAGTTAAGACTGCATCAGCTATTTCACACTATTAGCCAGGGGATGCAATCCCAGCAATAACACCATTGCCAACAAACCACAATGGCCATCATTCCCCACTGGATGCTAAATTTTGGACATAGCATTTTGCACATATTCGGGCTGGAGGTTCCCCAGCACGCCCAGCTGCAAGGTCACGTGGTGCATTTCTGAGAGACACCTCTTTCCTCCCCTTGTGCCACACCACCTCCCTTCCTCTCAGCAAAGTACCGTTTTCACAGGGTGTGATGTTGCACCGTTGCCAGTTCGCCGGCCGCGGCCTCCAGGAGCAGTGATGCTCCAGCACGGGCTTGTTGGTGCGGACATGCACGCAGTCCACGCGTCGGGACTGGAAGCCGTAGTTTCCACACGTAGCCGTGCAGACAGTCCACAGGCTGACCCTCCAGTGCACGCCGCAGACATCAGTCCAGCAGTTCTGGGTGCTCAAGGGCCTGCAGGCAAGAGGGAGGGAGGGGTGACCTGTCACCATGCTGCCCAGGGAGCAACCGCACACCACTCCAGTGTCATGCAAATTCTGGGGACAACAAGCCTTGCATATCCCAAATGTAATTCACTCAGAGCACCGTGTGGGTTAGGTCTTCAACAAGTGCAAGTGGGGGTAACTCCAGTGCACTGAAAGGCAGTTTGTAACTGCACTGAAGGACCAGACCCTCAGCGAGCGCACACTGCTGTAGCACTACTGGAGCTAAATGACCATTTGAACTATATATGGATTCGGCTGAAACGTCCTTTCCACCAAGTGCCAAACCAAAGGTCTACTGAAAAAATGCAATGAGAGAAGTGGTGACCAGCAAGACCCAGTAGGGCTTTGTAACTTTTTTATGGCTTTACAGCTGGTGGGAACAAAACCAATTCTCTGAAACCCTCCTTTTCCCTTCAGTACAGTCTCACAGAAGATGCATAGGCACACTTTTTTCCCCACCTATTTATCACACAGACAGTGAAAATAGATGAATGGGAGCCAAAGAGTCAATTATATTAATTTTCAGTCACGATCAGGCATGATCAGGCAGTCTCATGTAAAGTAAATATATCTTTATAATATTGACAGTGGAGTTTATTTGCAGGGAAACAAAAACTGTGGAGTCCCCTTTTTTCCCTAGATTGTGTTTAAATAAGAGGGAAGGAGATCAGCAGCTTAAGAAGAGATAGCGCAGCCTTTCAGTCAGGATTTGGATGCCTAGAAGACTTCCCAGTTGTTGGACAACTAGTGTTTTTTTCCGGAGCTCATAGGAACAAACAGTGATGCCTGGGCTTAAGCCTGGTGAGATTTGTACAACCTAACAGTATGGCTTGCAGCATGACCTCTTTGTAACATACAGGAAGCCTATAAATTGTCAGTTAAGTCACTAGTCCATTCAACATCTCTGCAATGGGTAGTGGTTTCAAACGTAAGGGATTTCTGTCCTACCTTGGCAAGGCACTGCATTGATCAGATGACACAGAAGTCCCATCTTTGGTCTGGCAAAATATCTGTCTGTGCTGTACAGCCAGCCGTGGGCCAATACAAGGCCCATTACACTGTGAACACAGAAAAATCACTTAATGGAGCTATAAGGCAGGACATGTTCCCTTTTCATATAACTGCTGGTGAAATAAAGTTCATATTGCTGCGCAGCAAGTGTTGAGCTTTCAAGCACTTCCTGCAGCTCTGCAGGCTTTGAAGGCTGAGTGCACAGTCATCTTCTGCCCTACCTCACTCTGCTCCAGCAGCATTAAAACTGCATTTCTATATCTGCTTTGTAGATTCACTACCTCTCCTCTTCAATAGTTCAATCTTAAGCTCATCTGTTAGGGCAAATAAAATGCTCTCATGTCATTAGCCAAGAGCCTATGACCCAAACAGGAAATCTCAATATATTCCTTTTACTGTGCATTTTGCAGCTTGTACTATCACAATTTATGGGTAAATAGTTAATAACCAAGAACACATTGAACCAAGAACATAGTTGCTCTATTTAATAATTTTAAAGCATTGTAGGACAATAAAAAGAAGCAATAAGCATGATGAACACAGCAGATCTGCAAGTTTGCTCCAGTACTGAGCTTATCCTAACCTGCTGAAGCTTATCAATCACTGCCTTAGTGTTTAACTCTTCTAATCCTCGCCTTCAATGAAATTGTAATTAGCTATAGGTATGAGGCATGTATCTGTGTTCTTTTAAAATTATATAAACCGTCAGAAAACAGTTTGTTTTTCTAAGTATCTGCAAATTACATTCAAGGACAGACCGAGAATTTGAAGATCTGCAAAACAGCATGAAGTAGCCTGCAAATGCTTTTAGCTCTCCATTCCGCTTTTTGGCATGAAGCAAATAAAGAAATCTCCCACATCTTGCCATGCTCAGGCAACATCAGCACCTTTGTAAAATCAGGTTATTACACAGCCTATCATCAGTCCTAACTCCTGCCAACCAAAACTGAAACACAATTACTGGGTGCTAAGGAGGAATGAAGACTCGGAGAAGGTTATTTCCCAGATGTGTCACCTGTCACTATAAAGAGGAGCTGCAGATCTTTCCATGGGGGACAATACAGGGGTCTGCAGTAAAAGTCTTGTTCACAAGCAGCATTTCTAGGGTTCGTGGAAAGCTACAGAAAAACCAAGCATGCAGTGCATCAAATATGGAGTTGAAAGAGATGAACAAACTCAAAAGCCTACAGACCATAATGTAAAGGTATGAGGGTGCAAAATCACTCCTCTCATTTTCTGTCACTTTTTCCTAGCCCACACTATGAAGCTGCCCTTGGACTGCTGGCTTGTTCCTTACCTGGCCCCAGGAGGAGGCCACCCACTCGACACAGGGCTGTCTGTTACAGTTCTGTGTGTCCATGGGGCGCTTGGACACCTGGGCACAAGCATCATTCGACACTGGGACAGAGCTGCCTTTCGCTGTCAGGCGCTGACATGTCACTCTCCGCATCTGGATGCCTCCACCGCAGCTCCGTGTGCAAGAAGACCATGATGTTACCATCCATCTGTGGGAGAAAGGCAAACAGGTCAGGGAGCAGATACCTGTCACTATCTGCAGGACCACTGGTGTCAACAGGTCTTTGTATGTTGGACCCAAGAAAGGCAACAATGGCTTGGTTCATTTAGGGTGCGATCCTGGAAGGTGCTGAGGGCCTCATCCTCCCACAGTAGTCATTGAAAACTGCTCAGAGGATGAGAGCTGAGAAAAGAGAACATTCTTCATGAAATTGTCTTTCTCAAGGCTCTTTGGGCTCAGAATTCATTTTCTAGCCCTTAAGGCTATTTTAAAAGGCTCAGTAAATATTTCTAGCCCGGGCACAGGGGTTTGGCGTGGCTAGTTTTACACCAGTGTGCCACAGAGGCCTCAGTCACAGGTGACAGTCACAACACCAGCAATGACTAGCCCACTTACACCCCTTAGCAGGGAAAACTATCTCTGTAAAGCTGCTGGAGTAGCTCACAGGCCACTTGGAACTCGCTGCTGACAGAATAGCTTAAAGCCTGCTGGGTCCTGCTGGTGTCTGCCTGCTCTGTTATGCCCCTGACAGCTGGGATAATGCAGAAAAGCCTGAAGGTTGCTCAGGGATGGGGCTGGTGCATAGTCAGCTCAGGGTCAGAGGACACCTTTGTTCTTTCCTCTCGAGCTCAGACCACACATTTGTCAGCTGAGGCTGAGGCTCAGGCTCTGAATCCCTGTGTGCTGGGGTTTAAAAAATCCAGTCTAACTACTAAAAAGCCTGTAACAACAGAAAATAGTAGTCCAGGTCCAAACTGTTACCAAGATGGAAGACACATTTTGTTTCTTTAAGGATCATTAAGGGAAACACTTGAGCAATGGGGTTTGGGAAGGAGGTAGGTAGGAACAGGAAGGATGTGACTATGTACTACTTTCCTGAAGAGTTTTATGGCCAAGTCAGCAGTTTGCTTCAATAAGTTTCAGGATACTTGGCAGGATTTGTGTGTTATTGGGAGGGAAATGGTGCCTATCATGTCCCTCATCAGCAGAGTTTATGATTACTTTACAAAATAGGCAATAGGCGTTCTCCAGTCCCATAGAGAGCCACCCATTGCTATTCCTCAGTCTTCTGTGGGTGATTAACTTTCGTGGCCACAGAAACAGGTATATAAACAAACACACTCTCAACATGGAAAACAAAAACACTGCTACTTTTTTTCATGCAGTTTGGTGAGGTTGAATCTGAAGTTTCTGCATCCCTCATAAAGCTCTGCTCTGCATTTCAATCAATGTTTATTTTGAAGCTTACATCTCAGCAATTTCTCAGCAGCTGAGGGAGAATTGTGGGTTGCATTACAGTTCAGGGAAGGTATAAAAAGACATAAACCATTCCTCCGGAATTTACTGCCATCACCAAGGAAAACTGCTGCTAATGAGTGTGTTTCGTATTTCATGAAAATCTCTTTCGGTTTCCTTCTTATTACTCAGCTGGCAACTCAGAAAACATTTTCCTGCAAAGAGGGGTAGGAATATATTTTCAAAGGTAACTAAACAGAGCCTTGCCATGTACCCAGGACACAGCGAGAGTGGTAAATCTGGCTCCTTACTTCTCATCAGGTTGCTTAGCACCTCTTCTTGCCTCAGCTAAGACTCTTATTTAATACAAGTCCCAAATCACTGTTGAATAAGAGAAGTTGTACTAAATTTCTCTTGAGAACCGGACTACTTTAAAGTGCTTGTATACTGAAACACACCATGTCCACAGTGGAAATAAGGGAGATGAGGGAGCAAAAACGCAGAAAAACACGGAAAAGCATATTTACACATCTCAGCTAAGGAGCCACTGAATTCCAGAAGCAGGACATTTTTAACATGGAGGGAGTCTAACACTACACTGACCCTCTAGATAGGCACTCAGGATGTATTCTTCTTTGCATCAAAGGGTGCCAAAGAAGGAAAGTGTTTTGTGTGGGGAGGAAGCAGCAGAGTTAGAACTAAGTGTAGTCATTAGTCTTTTAAGCTGTCCTGGCTCCATTGTGTTTAACAGTAACCAAAACCAGGGGATTATAGAGGCAGAGAGTTAGTCCCAAGGAAACCACAAGCTAGCAATCTCCAAAAGGAGGCAGAACTCAGTCTGATCCCCCCTCATGCTCACTAGATCTGATATGATGTGCCCATTTTACAAAAGACATTTCCACTCTGCTCAGGGAATTCCTTGAGCCACAGCTACAGTTCTGCCCTTAATGTTCAGGCAACATAAAAAATCAGAATAAAACCCCAAAACAGCTGCATAAATAAATTAGCTCACTAAATAAAACCAGAACACTAACTTAGCTTCTTGTCTGTTATATCATTGGGATAAACTGGTATGAAGCTGTATGGAACATCATAAAAAAGATATGGCCCTGAAGTTCTTAGGTGATGAAACTCCCGTATGTACAGAGCTCAGGAACAGGCATGATATTTACGTCCAACATAGCATGGGATTACCCAAGGCAAATCAAGTTGTGAACTTTGCTAGTAAAGAGGCAATAGCCTCCCTCTTATTTTCTAACCCAATTACTGAAGGACTAAACTCTCTAGAAAGAGAGTGGTAGAGTACATGGTAGAAACCATGTACTGCCAGTGTTTTCCACAAATCTTGCTACAAATTCCCAACTGTCTATGTTAAACACTCATAAACTCTCTTTCTTTTAGCCATGACTTTTCTCCAGACAGGCACCAGAGGGGCTGCAATGGCATGATATCTAGTGCAAAGAACTTTTCAAGTACATCTTAAAAGCACATATGACATCTTAACATGAGGCAGACAAACCGTGAAGGGCAGTCTCTCCTGTTGCATGCGATGGGCTGCAGGGTTGGCTTTGGCTTCTCTTTGCAGTGCGATATGTTGACTTCGGCCCCATCCAGTAAGCACCTCAGCTGGGGTAGCTGTACCCCTTTGTGGCCGCAGGAAGCTGAACAAGCCATCAGCTTGTCCACTGACCACCGGTATTCTGCCAAAGAGTGTGGGAGAGACACATTAACACTAAAAAACTGCCAGTAGGAGACCCACAGAAAAGAAAGAGTCAGAGATGTTTCCAGGATTAAATATTTGAACTCAGTGTCCTATGTGAAGGGGAGCTAGCTTTGCCTACAAGGCACCAAAGAAGGAATAGGATTCCAGCTGATGTAAGCCACTGAATGTCTTTGGTGTAACAAACTCAATTTTTTGGTGCTCAGAAGCATCAGCCATGGAAAGTACTGCATCCAGCTGTGTATCCTCCAACATAAGAAGGATGTGGACCTGTTGGAGAGAGTCCAGAGGAGGGCCACAAAGATGATAAGAGGGCTGGAGCACCTCTCCTGTGAGGAAAGGCTGAGAGAGTTGGGGCTGTTCAGCCTGGAGAAAAGAAGGCTCCAGAGGGACCTTATAGCCGCCTTCCAGTACCTAAAGGGGGCCTAAAAGAAAGATGGGAAGAAACTTTTTAGCAGGGCCTGTTGTGACAGGACGAGGGGTAATGATTTTAAAATAGAAGGAGGCAGATTCAGACTTGATATAACGGAAGAATTTTTTACAGTGAGGGTGGTGGAACACTGGCATAGGTTGCCTAGAGAGGTGGTAGACGCCCCATCCCTGGAAACATTCAAGGCCAGGTTGGATGGGGCTCTGAGCAACCTGATGTAGTTGGAGATGTCCCTGCTCCTTGCAGGGGGATTGGACTAAATAGCCTTTAAAGGTCCCTTCCAACCCAAACCGTTCTATTATTCTATGATTCTTTGAAAGTGAATGACATGGTAGAATAGTTAAGTGAAGCCAGATGCCAGTGATGCAGGACATTCCATGTTTATTTTTAAAGGTGTATGAATTATTGAAAATGTGGTTGACTGCAGTTACCAGCAGAATCTATGATTCCCTGATTGTACAACAGTGGGTTTCTCACCAGGTAGATCATACAGATCATCCATCCTGAAGATGAATGGGGAGTTGCCACACACTTAAGATTTTATGGCAAAATTTAAGGAAAAGTTCAATTCTGCTCCACTCCATCCCTGACAATTAGAGCAACAAAAGCTGCATATTCTGTTCCAATCCATCTGCATTGCTCTGTTCTTTGTCACCTTCAGCTTATTTCTAGGGTAAATGTAACAATTGCATCATTTTTACAAGTGAAGAGTTTTTGAACAAGAAGAGACTGTAAAACACTGACTTTAGTAGATTACCAGAGGGGTTTCTAATTTTAGGAGTTCAAACCGTGACACCTCTGTCTTGAGCCTCTGGATAAGAACGTTGTCCAGTCTCAACAAACATAAATATAGTTTGAATCAGTAAGGTGTATTTTATGCTCAGCAGGCCAGAAATACCAGGTGTCATTTTGGTAAAGTAAAACCTAAGACACTATAAGGTACCTGATAGTCCTGCAAATCTATATCCACAGCAGTGAAACACCAAAACACCTATTTCCTTCTGCGGGTGACAGTCCTGGCTTCAGAGAGCAGAAATCCAGGATGAAAAAGGCAGCGCAGGAAGTTCATGTCAAGATCTTCACTGGGCAGCAGGGATGAAACCAGAAAGTTACCTTGTATTGCCAGAGATGTTTTTTGTGTGAGCGAGCCAGCCTCATTCTGAGCAAGGCAGCTGAATTCACCATCAGGAGCATCGCTGACATTGAGTATCTGAAGAATCCGGCCCGCTGCCAGGAGGTGATGCTGCAGATTGACAGGCTCACCAGAATAAAGCCAGGTGATGTTTGGAGTTGGATGACCATCCACAGCGCAACCTAAAAAACAAGGACATGAAAGAAACCTGCTGAATACTGAACTTGCTGCAAAGTTACGTGCTTTGTAGTGGTCAAAATATGGGGAAAAAAGCCAGTTCTACCTCATTTTCTCCTCAGTTTCTCACAATGAAAAACAGGAATACTGTGGTAAAGAATACCTTCTCATCAGCCAGTTAATCATCAGATATGAAAACCTCAGATCAGTTTGGAAATATTTATATTGTGTCCTAAGGTTCCCATTGGTTTAGGTCATCCTCATTTTAGTACAGAGGAAAGTGGTGTAGGGAGCTTACACACCTAGCCTGAGCTCCAGAACTTAGTCTCCTAACCTCCTATTTAAATCACAGGCTCATGTTCCTCTCTTGGTTTTTTGTATTAAAAATCAGAAGTTTTTGTTACACAGAAGTTTACACAAAATTTTTGTTACAGAAAAAACTGTGGAAAAAAAATCAAATAATAGATAAAATTGAGCCTTTAGAGGTTTGTTTTTGTTTTTTTTTTTTTTTTTTTTTTCACAGCAATGGGCAATTCTCCAAGCAACAACCAACCAAAACCACCAACTGAAAAAAACTTTCTGTTCTGAGGCATTGTATGAGTATACCTACAGGTCATGAGCACAATTGATGAGGTTTAGGTTCACAGCAAGTTCTTTGCCTGATGAGCTGAGGGAGAGTATCTGTAAGATACTATTTCCTGTGATCCTCATACCAGCTGCACACTTTGGCAGTTTCATGACGAATTGCAGAGGGTTTGTGAAACTTGCATATCCTGGGAAAGAGAGCTACATTGCCTTACGTATCTCCTGGGGTGCAATCCATCCACACCATTTGCAGGGGCTTGGTGCCAGAAAAGCCATGCACAAGGAATGGCACATATTGCTTGGACTGCCTGTGGCTTAGGCTAGTTCTGCACTTCCATGTATCTCATAGAATCATAGAATGGTTAGGGTTGGAAGGGACCTTCAAAAGTCATCTAGTCCAATCCCCTGCAAGCAGCAGGGACATCTTCAACCAGATCAGGTTGCTCAGAGCCCCATCCAACCTGGCCTTGAATGTTTCCAGGGATGGGGCATCCACTACTTCTCCGGGCAACCTGTTCCAGTGTTACACCACCTTATTGTAAAAAAATTTTTCCTAATACCTAATCTAAAACTACCTCCCTCTATTTTGAGACCATTAGCCCTAGTCCTGTCACAACAGGATCTACTGAAGAGTTTCTCCCCAACTTTCTTTCAGGCCCCCTTCAGGTACTGGAAAACCACTATAAGGTCTCCCTGGAGCCTCCTCTTCTCCAGCCTGAGCATCCCCAACTCTCCCAGCCTGTCCTCATAGGAAAGGTGCTCCAGCCCTCTTACCATCTTCGTGGCCCTCCTCTGGACCTTCTCCAGCTGGTCCATGTCCTTCTTATGTTGGGGGCTCCAGAACTGGACACAGTACTCCAGGTGGGGTCTCACCAGGGCAGAGTAGAGCAGGAGAATCACCTCCCTTGACCTGCTGGCCATGCTCCTCTTGATGCAGCCCAGGATGCGGTTGGACTTCTGGGCCACAAGGGCGCATTGCCAGCTCATGTTAAACTTCTCATCCACCATCACTCCCAAGTCCTTCTCCTCAGGGCTGGTCACAACCCATTCTCCACCCGGCCTGTATTTGTGCCTGGGATTGCCATGACCCAGGTGCAGGACCTTGCACTTGGCCTTGTTGCACTTCATGAGGTTTGTACAGGCCTACCTCTCCAGCCTGTCAAGGTCCCTCTGGATGGCATCCCTCCTCTCCAGCATGTCAACGGCACCACACAGCTTGGTATTGTTGGCGAACTTGCTGAGGGTGCACTCTACCCCATTGTATATGTCGCCGACAAAGATGTTGAACAGGGCCGGGCCCAACAGAGACCCCTGAAGAATGCCACTCGTCACCGGTGTCCACTTGGACATTGAGCCGTTGGCCACCACTCTCTGAATGCGGCCATCCAGCCAATTCCTGGCAGAAGGTGAGTGGTACACACAACAGGCTCTGCGATTGCAATGACAGTGTTTCACTGGCAAATAACTAGTTAATGTAGCTAAATATTAAAAAAGAAGGAAAAAAGGGAAGAAAAGGGCAGAATGAGAGAGTGCACACTGCTCACAGTGGTCTCCTCTCTTCCCTTTTTCCATTTTTATTTATAAGGGAAAAGAGCCTTTGCTATTTGTTTTAATTTCCTTGGCAAGGTCTAATGCAGTTTTACTGTTGGCAGCTCAGCGCTCACTTCCTGACCACAAAGACACAGCTTGCTTTGCTGCTCAGTCCTTTTTCTTATTTCTCTAAGCTCTCGATTTATTCCTGCTATACCTCATTTTACATTATTTCTTTTGTCCTGAGTATTGACATGTTTTTTTCTACTTTTGTGGTGAAAAACAACTCATCCAATTTCCAAGATACTCATTCTCAAGTAAATGAGTGAAATGAAAGATTTCAGCTTCACAGGTTTAAGGCTGCCTCACTTAAAACCAATAGAAAACAAAGCAATATACAGGAAATGGACAAACTTAACAATAAGTGACTGTATGTCTCTTGCCTACAGTATCCCATTTTTTTACAGTTTGCTTGTCTTTTAAGATAACTGCAGGGATTTCCACAGGTCAGCATACAGCCATGACAGCTGACAAAGACATGCTGTGAGCTTGGTTTTACTGTTTGCATTTGCAAACAGTCTGCACAGGATAAATGAAGAAAGCAGAAAGGTCAGTTTGATGTTAAACACAGAGGATCTGAAATTGACTTCAGTGTGCAAATGGTACTAGTTCATGCCTGTTTTTATTTTAAAATTTTATTGCAATGCAAAACAGTATAGTCTTCCTAGTACTATTTTACTTGCCTTATGTATTATTTCTTCTTCAAAACTGTATATATAAAATATTAGTTAAAGGAACAGACAGTAATTGATAATATAGGGGAAAAAACCCAAATGCTATTCCCTAGATACCTTCTACCAGTGAGCAATTATTATGTTTTTTAACATTTAACCATAAAATTTTACTAACACCTATGAGACTTATATGTAATGGATACTTCTCATCTGTGTATGCAGAACAAGCATCAATCACATTTCACAAGTGACATTTCCTATATGTTTCCCACGTGTATGGATGTATAAGCTGTGGGATAATGTTTTATGTATATTAAGTGCAAACCAGAGTACAATAAAAAGCCATATTCCATTAATATTCCCTTCTAATCTCCCAGGAATAATTTTAATACAATTTAATGCAGATTACCAACACCTTTTCTTTATTTCCTCCCATCCCTGTGGACATCGACTGCTTTATCCTTCCACAGCTCCACACCTGTCTCTATAACTCCTGAGAAGGAAAACCTGGTTTTGTTTCCAGACAGCACAGCTATTGCAGAGCTCTAGTGCTTCAGAACCCTTTGGAAGGTGACAAGGGAACATTTTTTTGGCACTATTTCTGAGCAGTGAAAACTCTGGCATGAGAATACCCTTCTCCTTCAGTCCTTCTTAAGCAGAGGAAGAAAATACTGCCTTCAGCCTCCCTTCCAAAGTCTGCTGTAACTCTGAATTCAGTCAGAGCCAGGACGAGTCACAGGTGTGCAACAGCTGGAGATACAAACAAAAATCTAATACAAATCACATCTTTTAGTAGGTAAAATGGTAATATTTCAAGAATAACAAGGGGTATTTGGAAAGGGAAGACCAACATTTCACTATAATGGTAATAATTTATTGACAGGAAAGAATAAATGCATAGTGCAGGCCAAATTCAGCTCCCCATTGTATGTCTGCAACACTTTTTGTATGACTGTCGCTGCAGAAAGACTCTGGGCTACTGTGCTAATGCTAGGAGAACAAAATATGAAGCGTACATCACTCTTTCAATTGCAGACTTGGATGACAGAAAAAAAGGAAGTGCAAAACCTGTTGATTTTAGCAGCCTGATACCTTAAATCAGCATAACTGTATAACTGTACGTAAAGCAATGGTGAAAACATCAAACAAATTTTGCAAGTACTAAATACCATTTGTAATACAAGTAAAAAAACCATAGCATTGCCTTAAAAATATACCTATTCTTAAAATATAGATTATTTTAATGCATTCATATTTGTTTAACAAATAGCTCTCCAACCTACCATTGACCTGCTGATTAATCCCAGGCAATATTTCTAATATTTATTAAAGATGGAATCTGAGTGAAGTCTCCAGATCAAGATGAGGCAGTTTCTTTGAAATTTCTTTAAACAAAATAGTCCTATGGTCTGAGCTCAACAAACTACTTAGCTTTCCAATTGCAGCCCTGAAGCTGCTGTGCCGTGGGAGGTAAGTTCACCTTTTCCAGTCTCCCAGCAGCTAACCAAGGCACACGGAAGTGCATGCTGTCTTACCTGAGGTCAAGCCATGTGCCAGCAGTGGAGCTGGAGATCAAACTCTTGCCTTCTTAGTCTCAGGCCAATGCTTTCATCTTTGGAAATTATTTCCTATTTAAAAGGTAGATCTGGGCAGCTTAGCCTGGATATAAACACACGCTGTGGTATGCAGTTTGGATCCATGGATATTAATGTTCAACTACATGCTTGTACCTTAAAGTTCAGTTTTACACCCTTGCTATTCATCAGTGATCACTCCTTGCAAAACAGACAAATGTTTGTGCTGCATTAGTTCAGAATATTTTGAATCAACAAAAAAGGCTGAATTTGAAAAAAAAGTAAGAATCCCAATTGGTTAGGGACTCCATGTTTCAGGACATCACAAAGTACAATAAATGTAGCAGAGAAAGTTCACAGAAGACTCCAGGGAGACTTACAAACCAGAAGGCCTATGCCCCTGTCTCTGCAAGTCACAACCATATACCTATCCAAACATAAAATTGGGAGATGAAAGATGATTGCCAACTGCTATCTGAAATGCCTGGCAAAAGAGGAAAGAAGGGATTTGGCAGCAGAATTATTAGTTATATTACAACCAAAACAAAGCAAGCTAAAAAAAATTCTATAATTCTGTATGTATTTTACTGAACTCTGACAGAAAAGTGTGGTAGACCACAATACACTGTGTAAAAGTGACAAATACAATGCAGCTACAAGGTTTGAAACCTGACAGTATTTGCACTCTAATCTCTACACTCAAAGAGTTAAAGTATACTTTCAAAATAGAAACAAGATTAAGGGTGAAATGAAGAACAAAATGCTTGGAACAAAATGTAGAGAAGGCACAGATCAGTCTGAACAGGTACAAGCTTGGTGCTGAACTACTGTGTTGTAGTTCACACTGTGCTACTGTGTTCACCCTATGTAGATGAGATCAGGCTGGCACAGAGAAATCCTTCCCCAATTTCCTGTCATAACTCTGACTTTCTCCTTAGGTGACCGACATGAGAAATGCATGTTAAACCCACTGGAGTTAAACTTAATTCCAATCTGTATCTAACATAGGGAAGAAAATGTGACAGGATGTATTCAAACTTTTAAAATGCTATCAATCCAAATGAAGGTAGGTAAGATCACGTCTGAAACTCGTATGTACGTAAAACCCACTTTGCTCAAGTGGAAAAGCTAAGACACAAGTCTTTTTAGTTTGTGTTATGGTGAAAGACTTTTCAATATAGCACAAAGTCTAAATTTATACAGACACTTAACTCAAATTACTTAAATTACTTCTCAGTGCTTTCATACACTGAATGAAATAAAACTTATATAAGGTAATGTGATCCTGAAAATCCCCAAAAGAAAGAATTAATGTTGGTGTAAATATAACCTTTATTTTTAATAGGTTAAGGGAGGTCAAATTAACATGAATTTATGCTAGAAAGGGAAAGTCATGTATTTAGGAATTCTTGCAATAGGCCAATTCAGCTGATGACAGTAGCATTTTAAAAAAAGAAGGTATTTTAAAGAATTATTTATGGCTCCAGAGGAGTGGTTGAAACTTACAATACTAAACATATGACACGGTTTTTAAACAGTTCTCAAAACACCTAAACTGGTTACCCAATGCCACACATGTTGTTATTATTAGATATAATTTACATAACATTGTAAATTTACACTGTTCGACAAAAATTGAGTTAGGCCCATTCCCTGCCTCATAGAGGCTGTAAAAAATGTTCCCTAATATACAGCCACATGGTGGGCCCACTAAAAAAGCAAGAGAATTTTCAGGCTCTGGTAGTAATACTGTTTTCTAAAAATGACTCTGACAACAGGAATCCTACACACCGAGAAATCTTGTATTAATAAGGATAGGGCTGAAAAAAATCACCAGTGGCAAATCATGAAATCAAAGCCTATGAGAATGGATATTGCATGCTGAAATGACCTCCTGAGCTAACTCTGATGGGTTTATTCAGGGCATGACAAAAATGAAGAGGAGTACCCTTCAGTGTAAACTTCTCCCTGACCATTGCTCCAGGTTAACTGTACGTTTATTGGAGAAAAATAAAAGTCAAAAGAGGTGTGTGGACCAAGCACTGAACAACTGCGCAGCACAAGGAGTTCAACAAAAAACAGAGTAAGAGCTGATGCGTAACATGAGTACCAGCCCACATTGTGAAGGTCAGTGCTGCCGTAGAAGCCTTCCCATATCTCTTAAGCCGATATAAACTTGCTCCATCCTGAGACATCAGCAGCTCAGGAAACTTCCTGTGGCGCAAGGAAAATAACAAGTGCAGAGCAGAGGAGGTGGAGGGCAGGTAGGTGCAGGAAAGCCAATGCTCCTTGCTCCAGAGAGGCTGTCACTTCTGTCCTATTAGCAAAGTGCTTTAGCTGTTTGGGAGATGTTTTGAGAACCAACACGGAGGGAGAGGATGCTCCAAAACTTAAAATGTGCAACTCCTTTAGTCCACAGGTCAGAAATCCCACAGTGTTTGACAACTCCCTTAACACTTACTCTAGAGGAAAGCTTAAGTTGTGCAAGAGGCTAAAAGATCTTTTATGTGAAGGAGCTGTCAGAATGACAGGTCTCCAGACTGGGATACCTGTGGCAAGCCTGATACCATTAGTTTTTCATCAGAACTTGCCTCGGTGGAGCTTTGCATCATTTATATCTATGTCAGAACAGAATCTAGGTCAGTGATCCTGGAAAAGTTTAGAGACACAAGCTCAAGAGCTGCAACTCTTACCACAACCCCCAAATTAAACAGATGTTGCCCCAGAGTACAGTGATATTAATTTATGTGTCATCATTTTGGGCCACCGCTGTAAACCAGTCATTCTCATATTAGCTCATTCATGGCACCAAATAGCAGGCAAGAAAAAAACCCAAGGCAACAGATTGCCTAGAAGACCTTGCTCTTTTGACTCTGGTTTCAGAGCTTGGCAACAGGAGGACTAGTGCCTAATTGTCCGAAAAACAAACACTCTATCAGAGTGGTGAAAATGCTTAACCAAGAAGAGGGATCATCGCAGACGGCATACACTGAAATGTACACAGCATGCATCTGCAAATGAAAAGCCACATGTTTCTGTGAAGTGCTATGGTGCAGTCTGATATAAAAGGAAGATACTGCAATACTGTATGAACTTTATACAAAATTTAGATGTAATCAATGTGATAGACTCTGACTAGGGAATTAATTGCAATGATAATGGCATACTCTTGATAATAATTCTAATTATCATCTTTATAGAAATGTCACTTACCTGAGAATTCTCCTAAATAGTATGACAAGGCAGAATTTTAACTGAGACAAAAATGGAAGGGAGTGGAAAACACAATTAACAGGAGAAACTATCCCATGAATGCACCTGGTGCTTTATCCTCATCACAGTGGAAGTATTATTAGTGTAAAATAAAGTCGTTAAAAAATATTCTTTAGCATTAGACCTACTTTTCAAACATGGTGGCCAATTTAACACAGACAGTGAGGAGGCTAAAATTGATGTTGTGCAAAGTAACTTCCCAGATAGATAGTCACAATTTTATCTGACTCCTGCTACACAACTTCTGCAGCTGTCTTTTTCCTTAGGGGAGCACAGACATTGGTTTAATCATAATTATGCATTAGTTTTCTCTTTGCTGACTCGTGTGCAGCCTGTAAATAATTTTGTATTTTGCATTTCTGCTTCCAGTTTTAATGCAGCAGTAGCTCCTCAAAACTAGGCAAATTTAGAGCAGGCTTATGGTAGGGAGTGGAAGGACAAGAGGGAGTAAAGGAGAACTTTTTTTTCCTGAAGATATATTCTTACTCTTGAATATATCACCAAACACTGCAAGAAATTTGTACTGGTGAGATCATTTGTGTTCATCTGGATCATTTATTGCTTTTCACACCGATTTTGAACAAGTATCAGTCCTATGTTTACAGATGTTATGGCTCAAAAGTGAGATACATGGTAAGCAACTGCAGCACTAACTTCTCCAGCTCTGCTGAAAAGGTTTGGTCCTGATCGTGGCATCAGTCTGTCTACATCATCTGTTTCTTCTCCTGGAGTAGTCAGTGGCACAGCATTTCACTCTCTATAATACCCCTCAGAACATTCAAAAAGTTCCATGTTAATTTTTCTGTTCATTGTCACATCTAGATAACCCTTAAATCCGCAGGTAGGCAAATACTAGCCACAAACTTGAAGTGAGGCCCTCTGGGGGAAAAAAAAAAAGACTGAAAACACTCCTGAACTTTGCGCCTTGGCTTTAATGCAGTTGGCCCTTACAGAATAAGTAATTTATTCATACTCAAAAGGTTGGTCATTGCAAACAAAGTGGCTATTTTTTTCCATTCTGCTTTCTGAGGCCTCTTCTGGGCATTTAAGTGACTCTGCTAGAAAATGAAGGGGGATATACTATTGCCAGTAAAAGAAAAATGAGAGGGAAATACTGGGTTTGGAAAGAGGAATCCTTTGTATCTTTTGCATTAAAGGTTTTTGTTATTATTTTGTTTTAAAAACAGCTTTATCGCTAAATAACATTGGTTTTTGCATAACAGGAATTTATAGTCCAGCTCTTCATCTTCTAAACCAGCAGTGAAATTGGCAGCTAAGCTGCTCTGACTCTGTGGTCATTGGGGATAATGTATAAAACCAGAAAGAAATCTGCTTTCTAGGACTGTATTTGCAGTGCTGGCAGTTAGCAAAATCATGTTCTGATTTGTGAAGTGAGTAAATTTGATATGGAAGTCAGCAGGGAGAACACAATAAATATGCAGCAGCAATATTTCCTTTTTTTTTACAACTGACTGTACTTTTCTGGCCATAAAAAAGTACACTTTATCACCTAACTTTACAGTTATTTTCAGTATGTCCCACTGATAGGGACTTTTTTTGCTAAATACACAAAATTGGATAGATGTAGCATAGCCTCGAAAAGTGACAATCCAGAGGCCTAAGCTGAGAATGACTGCATGTTCCCAGTGAACAAACTGGAGAATATGTAGTCTGAGAGACAAAAGGGATGGGAACAAGATTCAAAATTGCCTACGGCTTTTCCCCGTAGGTTCATTCATCTCTCCAGATTCCCTAGAATAACCATTATATGCCAGGATTTGCATTGCATTCTTTTAACCCAAAAATAAAAGCAGAAGAAAGGCCAATAATTTACATAATGATGACATCTCCTCTTTTCACAAAAAAAAAAAAAAGTTGCTATTTTTTTTTTACCAAAATGTGAACATTTCATCAGGTTGCAGTGAGCCTTAAAAATATACATTGCAGCAATACACATCAGCTGCTATTATCTCAATATTTAATTTCAAATAGGCTAACTACCATTATTTTACTATTTAATTCTTCTTGGGTGTCTTCTCTTTTTAAAGACATTGCTAAAGTCTTGCACTGCACCAAGTAAGAGCTAGATTTTATCTTCATTTCAGATCCTAGCTATCTTAGCTGTTTATGCTCCCATTTATCTTTAAATTCATGAGCCTGTGCTGCATTCCAAAATAAAGATGCTTCTCTTCCCTTGGCTGCCTCATAAATGCAGTCCAAAGCCTTTATTTAATTATATATGATGTGCAATGCAGCAATTCTTCTTCCTTTAATATACATGGCCTCAAGTGCGCATTATGTTTTCAGAAATTTTCAAACATGATGGAGATTTCTGAAAAGACATGTGGGAGATGAACCCGAAGCTTTGGGGAAAAATTTTTCAACTGTGTTCATAGACATTTTCTGTGCAACTCAAAGAGCTCCTCTGCAACAAAATATTTAAACATAGCAACAGATGCCAAAAATTACTGTGCTGTTACAAGCAAAGTACATTCTCCTTCAATCTTTTTTTCCTTCTCTGTGACATTTTATAGGTACGCCTACATTTCTGTATTCCTGGAAGTATTCATTTCTGACCTTTCTTCCAACGTTGCTGTAAGTATCCTCACTTAAATATAATTCACCTAGATAAGTCAAAGTCATTAAAGCTTCAGCTTTCACTATGCCACATGACTGTAATAACTACAGTGTTCCTCTGTTCTAAGATAAGGAGACATTTTTATATTGTATTTTGTATCTTTTGAGAAGTCTGCTGAGGTTTCCAACAAGGTAACAATAAATTTGAGAAGCTGTAGTGAATCCCCACCAGAATTTGTAAGATTCTCAGATTTTCTCACTGAAATGTCTTCAGATACAGGGAAAAACAAGCTTGAATCCAAATGAAAACAAGTATTCTTGATAGGCTGAAAGCCTTTTCTGCAGCAGTCTTAGAAGTTTGGAACACTGGGTCCTGCAACTGCAGTTTTGCCAAAATTAACATTTACAAAGCTCAAGACCCATGGACATGTGCCCACGGAGTTGCATAAAAAAATTTCAGTAATACTTGTAGCATAGATAAAGAAACTCTACTGAAAATAGATGAACTTAGGATGTTCCTTTAAGTAAAAAAGATAATTCCACAAAGTAATCAGGCTTACAGAATTCAAACGATCATCATAAAACCCAAAGATTCTTATCAAGTGGCAAACAAAAGAATTTATTTCTGAGGAAAAAGGCAGAGTTTCTTATAACGCTTTCATTACCAATATTCAGGAAAACTGTATTCAAACTTAAAAAAAATTCTCAAAGACAGAAACCTTAATAAGGTTAATAGCCCTCTAACATGAAAGCTTTCCAAAGAGATATAAATTGATGTTACTTCAGAAACCCTAACCCTAAGTGTATTCTAGCAAGCAGAAAAGTAATCCAGAGCTGCATGCTAAAAGCCATTGCAAATGTGCAGATGTCAGCACTGGGGAAAAGTAAACCATACAAAACTAAAAACATAAATACAAAGCCTCCATTGTGAAAATAAAATCTTGAAATTGCTACTAAATGTAAGCAAAGAATGTTTTGGAAGGTACAGAGACCAGAGCTATAAACATTCAGGGCAGCTACAGACCCTTTGCTAAAAGTGTCAGATCCCTACCTCTGAAAAGATAAAAGATTGTTCTGAGACTGCAGGACTTGACGAGATTTCACCATACGCAGTAACAAGGCCATTAGAGAAGCTGTTTGCCTATCTGAGCCTGACAGTAAGTAGAGGCTCAAGATCAGTGCAGGAAATGAATTTTTAAAACAAACATACCCTGAACTTTAGAAAAGGATGAGAGTCCCTTTGCAAACAAATCACATCCACAGATCTGAAAGGAGTTTACAGAGTATAACAGAACTTGCAGAGTAAAGAGGAGAAAGCTATATGGAAGGCAGAAAAGGATGAAAAGAAGCATTTCATTGGGTATTATTTCCTTATACGGCTTTGTGCAGACATTGGTTGTGTGATATAACAAAGAGGAATAAAATGAACAGAATGAAACAGAGAAAAACATGCAAGAGAAAAACATGTCTAGATGGATAGGCAAAACTCTAGCAAAGGCTTTGAAGAAGGACATAAAATATGAATAGCAGACAGCAGAAAGACCAGTACACAAATGCAGAAGAAAAAGAAAAACAGAACCACAAGCATTTCTTATTTTAGATCAGCTGGTACACCAGTTTGCCATGCCTTGTGTTGAACATGATTGCCAGCCCCTGTGAGCAGGAACTGTTTCTTACAGGGTGTTACAAAGCGCGGCACAATGGAGCCCTTATTTTGCATACACTACTCTATTAAGAGGACCTCCTTTTTTAAAATGAGTTTCTGAGTTCTCAGAACAATTCAGCAGTAATTACGACTGACAATGTACTGTTGGTTTGATGTCTTTTGCCCCAGTGCTCCATGGCTGGATAACCGGCTGTAAAACCATGACGGATAACTGGATACATAACTGTAATCTAAACTCTGAACCCTTTTAAATCTAAATAAAACTTAAAGCACTTGACTTACCTATAAGAGCAGAGCTCCCTGGACTGACGGTTATTTTTGTTCCTGAAGGAGAGGTCAGCACTGAACGAGTGCTGGTCCCAGCACTGGAAAGCACCGCTGTCAGGTCTTCTAGGTAAGGAAGAGGTCGTGGAGGCTCTGGTAACAGATTGGGAGAGCAAAGTGATGAGCAGCACTATAGCAGAAAACTTCTCAAGGATGTCAAAAAAACCACCACCAGATATTGCTGCTGTTCTGCAGTATTACCATGTCAGAGGGGCAATCTAAGCAACTTTGGGCAACTACTAAAGGTGTGCTTTGCCTCATATTAGGTAAGGCAGTAAAGAAATTATTAAAATAACATCAGGATCAGTATGACCACAAAATAAAATACATTATCTCTGAAGGGTACCATAGCATTCTGGTTGACTGTTTTCGTATGTGATGAAGGTATATGGTATCAGGAGATACAGCAGCTTGAATGAAAGAGTAAATTCATACGGTTTAGAAGCTGAATCAAATGCCTATGGCAGTCAGTGGAAAATTTTTTAATGTCTGCTACAACCTGGATCAAGCCCTGATTAAATATGGTTATAACCCTGCCAAAACCTGTGGTATACTTAGGCAGACCTCCAAAGGAATAAGAGTTCAGAGCTCAAGAGGATCAGTCTATGATGGGAACTGCAGGAATTAGTTCTTTACTGACCATAGTGCTATTTTAAAAATCAATTGTGTTGCCTATCATTCACAATTCTGTTTGTCACGGAAATGAAGGGATATTTGATTTAAGTGAATGGTGATTTTATCCCCTTTCCATTAGATCATGACACACACTAAGCAAGTTTTCTATTGATGATCACATTCAGCACCAGAAGTACGACTCATGGATGCTTGAACTCTCTCTTCCATCAACGAACTAAAAATGTAATTTGCCTACAAACATAAGCAACTTATATAACGCACAGTAACTTTACATCTTTAAAAACTAAGCCATGTATAAAGATCAGAAAAGGATTTAAAGACAATGTGGGAATTTTTATTTATAGGTTGAAAGCCAGTTGATTTTTTTTTTTTCAGAATTTCTTAGATTGAGTTTCTGGAGCCAGTCTGGATTCACAGAGAAATCATGGGAACATTCATAAAGGGGTTTTAGTGTTGTCTGTGAAACTGAGAAATCTCACTTTAAAACTTCTTCAGGAAGCTGCATCATCCATGGGACCTGTGCTCACTCAAATAATGAAAGATGAGAGCTGTAACGGATGCTTTAACGGTGTTGCACCAATAACAAGGAGTAGGTTTCAAAATTTGACACTTCACTATCAAATGTACAGAAGCACTTACAAAGGCTGGCTGGATCATTCATCTGCCAGGCATGAAGAAATAACAGAAGATGAGTTACAAGGAAACCCCTTTTCCACACATCCAATTACCACCAGATAACACTTCCACCCATACTCCACAGCTGATACTGTCTTTTCAAATTACACAGATGGGCTTTCTGGTTTTATTTTTAAGTAACCAAAGAAAAAGCAAACATTGCTCTTCTCTGAACTTCGGAAGTGCTTTTAAAAAGCACACTGGGTTTATGCATCTGTTAGCTGTGAAACAGGTCAATATCACCCAGTCATATACGGAAAGGCTGCTCAGCAGAGGCAGGGCACTTTACAGGGAAAAAGTGGCATCATTCTCATTTCAAGAAAGTCACTTTAAGAAATGATTAATAAATGCTTTTCTAAGCTACTAAGTCTGAAAGAGTGAAACTGGATATCTCAGGACTGGGAGGTGCAGTCCCTGTGCTTAGACATTTTCTCCTTATCCATCATTCTTTTACCACCACCTTGCTTCAGGAGATGCTGCCCAGAGAACAAATAAAGACTGATTATCTTCTTAGAACAGGGCTGCTTGTATGTCGTTTCCTCTTTCCACATCCTCTGATCAGTGCTGCAGGCTAGATGTGCCAGCAGCCACATTACTAGTGCTGCAAGAGCAAAATACCCTGGACTTACCAAGAACCAACAGCTGGGAGCTTTCAGTTACCTCCCCATGAAGATTGGCTGCCTTGCAGGAGTACAACCCCTGATCTGACAGAGAAACATTTGGAATTAGCAGCAACCCCTGGTGCAGATGGTGAGCAGAGGACAGCTTGACCTTGTTCTTAAACCAAGTAACTTCTGCTTCAGGAACACCTGGAAAAACATTGACAAAACATAGTGCAAGTAAGAGATAGTGGTTCCCAACAGTGTTATGGTTGCTACAGACAAAATTGTTAAGATAGAACAATTAAAGCAAGATTTTAATATCACTTCCACATGACGTTTTTCGCAGTTCAGAAGTGTTTAGTCATCTCTTCCATATTGCCTGCCTTTATGTTTCTTAGATGTCTCCAAGCTGGAGCAAAAGAGTTAAAACCGAACTGAAGTCTTCCCTTTCAGTGTCCTGGAATTGTACAAGTGAACTCTAAACTCATCACTCTTAAAAGCAAGCCTTTGTTGGATGAGAACGGAGGTTACTCTAGCCTAGTAGAATCATAGAATCATAGAATGGTTAGGGTTGGAAGGGACCTTCAAAGGTCATCTAGTCCAACCCCACTGCAAGGAGCAGGGACATCCCCCACTAGATCAGGTTGCTCAGAGCCCCATCCAACCTGTCCTTGAATGTTTCCAGGGATGGGGCATCCACCACCTCTCTGAGCAACCTGTTCCAGTGATCTACAACTCTCATGGTGAAAATTTTTTTCCTAATGTCCAATCTAAATCTACCCCCCTCTATTTTAAAACCATTACCCCTTGTCCTATCACAACA
>JAAGAY010136564.1:0-16644 GCA_011801015.1 Ardeotis arabs | reverse complement strand
AATTATTTCAAACAGGTGGGCACTCTGACACTTGCCATTAGCCAGTTCACAACACACAAATGTATTGATCAAGTCAAAGATGCACTTCTGACTTGTGCTAATCAATGTATTAGTTCTCCAAGGGTTTTTACAGTGTAATGAGCAGGAAATATATATACCACTGCTAAGTTTCTCTCTCTTCAGGGAGCAACCGAGTGCACTTATAGAAGAGCTGATGTACTGATTCGCAGTAAAGTGAAATGACATCTCCAAATAAAATTTTAATCTTAAGTATGTACATAAAGTTTTGAGGAAGACTGATGGGCAAACTTGCAAAGTTTATGGAATTATAGCACTTAATACACAGCTATGGAGATACTGTGCAATTGTACCTTTTATTGTGAGTTTTCCAAAGTTAACAAGAGCTCAACAGCTTTTAGACATCCCCACTTGCCCCCCCTCACAGGAAGCCACAGTAAGTGGCTTTTGATGAGGAATTAGTAGTTTCTGCTCCCACTAACTGGAGCCAAACACATTCCTCAGTGTGTTCTTGGGCTTTTTGCTGTTGGAGCAAACTTAAACTCCATATCAGTGGTTGAGCTTTAATTTACCATGCTTCTCCTTCAGCCTTGGAGCTGCAGCTCTGTGTTAACAGTGTCAAGCAACAGTCATGCATTTCTGCTAGTTAAACATTATTTACAAATTCACAAAAATGAACAAATCAGTTCTCTGCACACAGTCATGAAATTAAAGCTTGCTGAAGGCTGGCATTGTAAACACACTGCGTTCAAATTTACAGTAAAGATTGAAGATCTCTTTCTCACATAAGATTTGTTGAGCCACTCTCCACTGGATCTTTCATTAAATATTCAGAGAATAATATCTCTTATCTCCAGTCAGTGGTGTCACTTGCCACCTGCAGTCAAGTTTCGTGTGTTGTCTCTGATAAGGCGACTGATAAGTGGCAGATAAAGGGCTTTAATAAGCTGCAGTTAGGATTCTAGGTCAGTGCAACCCAGTGTTGACCCCAGGGGAGGTCACGAAGAGTGTCTGAGGTTATCTAAGGTTTAGGCAGCACAGCAAAAATGATGCAGAGGGAAAAAGAAAAAAAAAACCTCTAAAAACTTTTGTCTACAGTGAACCAGTTTACCTGAAATAGATGTCAAAAAGGATACTGTAATAAATCCCTACAGTTTTTACTGTATTCTCATAGTTATGTTTGGCTCATAATGACAGGATAGGGATTTAATATCTCTGTTTTTGGTCTGGATCTCAAAGTGCATACACCAAATACACATGTTTGGCTCTTACATGTCTCTGAGCCAAAGATAACCCAACCACACATTTTTATAAAGTCTTTTGATACCTGAACACTTACACAAGCTTTATGTAAAAATATAACTGAGGACTGTCACCAGCTGACCCATTTCTCATTGCCTACTCTATTCAGGGAGCAAAACTCCTTCTGAGAGGCACAAAAAGAACCTAGGAATTCTTAATCTCGAAATTGAATGTGTAATCCACTGGCACAGCGTGTGTCATATTTTAATGGCTAGCGCGCATAGATATAAGTGTACAACTGCAAGCAGCTAATGGGTTTACTGTTTTAATGGAGGAAGTCTTGGCTGCTAATCTGAAGGCCCTGGGTTCAAACCCTACTGATGACCCAACTTAAATTGTTGTGTTATTAAGTAAAGACTTAAATATGATTTATATAATTTAAGCTATTTAATCTTCCATTATAGAATGATTAAGATTCATCCATCTGTTCTATAATCAAAGATGTTAATAAAGTTATGGAGCTAATAGTATAACACGTGTTTTCGCTAATCCCAAATTGTTGGGATAGTTCTCATCTGGGAGCAGTGAGGGACACAGCAGGAGGAACAGTCCATCTCTATTAGGAGTGATTAGTATAACTTTAAGCTGTAATTACTTGGATACATTCACACAGGAGACTGCTACCCAGCCATTAAGTATCCTTAAGAGGATGATCTTTTGTACCAAAAGGTCCAGCAGTTTTTCTGACAGTTGAGAAGTTTATCTCCACCAAGTGCCTGAAGGGTGACTCATGCATACAAAGTGCTTCAGATGGACAGCGGTTTTTTTTTTTTCCCAGTGGCTGACAATTTAAAAAAAAAAAAAAAAAAGATCTATCATCTTTCTAAGCTTGTTTCTTTAAGGGAATACCCAGCAGTTAAGCAGAATGAGGGTTTTACTAAGCTGAAGGCACCTTGTACAGCCTGCTGTCTTTGTAGTCGTGCTGGAGAATCAAGAACTTCTCCCTCTGTTTGGCGTTTCCACTTTTTCAAATGAGCTAGAAAGAAACTGATGGAAAACACGTGAAATCACAGGGGAATATCTTCTACCCTAGAGTCTGAAAACCACAGTGTGTTATTCTCAGGTGCCTGCCAAAACGAGCTCTGGGCAGTAGGGATCTGGCAGCTCATGGGTATCTATCGATAAAAACAGCAAAACAGTGACACGTCATCCTTCCTTATGGCAATAAATTCTCCTTCCCCAGTGCTGGGGTACTCTCTTCCTCAACCATTTCATGCTTGCAGATAGTTTACCTAAGCGTTCATGAAAAATACATGAAAGGTCTAGAAGTCAGGAAAGCCCCCTTTTCTCTATGAAGATGTGTAAATAGAGGATCCAAATGGTAAAAGTGGTATCTCAAGAACTGCATTTGTGAGACTGCGAGTCTGCAGAAAGTTAGTGCGCAGATGGAAGAGTTTCGACAATCTTTTCTGGATACTGAGTTTAGTGGTCAGTTTTGATTTCTGATAGGAGCTGAAGATGCACCCAAGGAAAAGGTGCTACTGCAATTTAGCCAAACTTTTAAATGAAGAAAGCAACACTGGAGAGGGTTTTGAAGCCAGGTCTCTGATACCACAAATAATCATGTCGTTGTAACTGATCCACCTTAAAATCATACAAAAAAATCAGCTTCCCTTTGGCAAAATGTTATTTAAAACTCAGGCTTCTGGTGAGTTGGGTGCACCTTCTTTTAATTTTCCATTTACATTTTAGATTGGCCTGAAATTGACATTTTTCTATTTGGCATCAATTTTTAAACAGAATGGCTCTTATTTCTCTCTGGTTTTATTTCTTTGCTGTATGCAAAACCAGTATTATATATCCTTCTCAGCTTTATTATTACTTGGCTAGACAAACCTTGTACACCTGGAGCATACCTGTGTTCTGAAATACAATAATGTGCAGAAAACCTAGAGGGGGTCCCAAATGTTTACATTTTTTCCAGATCTGTTGCACTGGTGGCTCAGAGCTGTATGTGCTGGCTGATTGAAGGATGACTTTCACTTCAGCTGATGTTTCTGATGAAATTCCAGATTATAGCCAGAGATCTTTTTAATGATGCATTTAGTTGTGTTAAATTTAAAACTTTTTTTCTGCTGAGTTCTGCCTATATAATATTCCAGTCCTGTTCCAAACCAACAGTGCCTTCCAAATTAGCATCAGCTGCAGAGTTCATTAGCACATCTGGTTTGTGTCAAGATAATAATGAAAACAGTTTTTTCAAGTCTTTAGATCTGATCAGTCACTGAACCAGAACTATCTTTTCAATAACTTTCCGCTTCAGCTCAGCTAGTTACTGCTTAGCCAGTTTCTTACTTATCATTCTTTCTCCAGTGCTCTATTAACTAACATTTACATGAGGCACTTTACCAAAACCTTCACTGAACTGCTAGTTCAAGACATTTTACTCACAGCCTCACACTCAACTTTTCAGGGTTTTTATTTTCAGAGTGCTCAACTTTTCTTAAGACTGTACTCTGCTTCTTGTGCATTAGCAATTGGAACTAGAGAAGAGTGAAAGGACAACAAAAGCATACTCATCTGAAAAAAAAAGAAGGTGAGGAAAAAGGAAGAAAATATTTATTGTTTCTTCAAAATTCAGAAAGTTTTTAGAACTTAATTCAGATATGAATGCTCAAGGTAGAACTATAAAGATAAGGAATAAGGAAACATAAAATATCAGTATTAACTACAGAGCCACCTAGACGCTTCTCCAGTGTTTTTCCAAGCTTGCTACCCTCTGGCATCTTAAATAATCTGTTCATATCCTCATAGTCTTTATTCAGTTTCAACTTTTTATTCAATTTTCCTGAGAAAGAACTGAACAGAAACCAACCCAGGACTACAGTTAGTTTTGACATCTTCTTTACTCAATAGTGAGATAACTCTCAAAGATAAAATATCTATTTTAGTTTTCCTTCTGAATAATAAGCTTTGTGGTTTTTTTCCTACTTACCTCCTTGCCTGTTTGCAAGCTGCATCCATTACTGCCACAAAGAAGGTTTATCTCATGAGCAAAGAATCAACACTCATGTTTTCACCTATAAAGGGGAATTTTTTTCTGTCCTTTTTCACCAACTGTGGGATAAGCAAAGGGACCTTACTTTATTTTATCACAAAATCAAATAGATTTAGAATTCTATACTTACATTAGTTTACATTTTAAGTCACTTATTCTGGCAACTGGGGTTTTTTTTATACATTTGAACAGCATCTCTAAGTTGCAAGGTTCCTGATACAACTGTTAAAATGAAGCTTCTCTATTTGTAAGCAAGTAAAAACCAGGTAACTGTAATATAAGCAAAATGTCAGCCACTTTCTCCTGCCCCAAAATAAATAGTAAGTGCTCAGATCTGCATATGCATCAGAGAAACAGCCATGCATAGACAGAAGTGGATTCAATACAAAGAGTAATACGACACGTATTTCAGATTAACCAAAGATGCTGCTGTGGTACAGGGTTGTCTTTACTACTTTGACTGCTATAGAGAAAAACTCTTTAAGAGGAAAAGGTGCTATGTGTCAGAAAACTTCTGCAAGCAGGTGGCTATGTCTACCGCTAGGTCTATACACAAAATCTACCATAAATTGTCTCCATATTTAGATTTTGTTGTTTCAGTAAAACTGAGATTTGTAACATTCTACATCAGATCCAGCTGAATCATTTTATCTCCTAGTAGAAATATCTTGATATGGGAACACACCTCACATGCGTGCTGAAGCTTTCCTAATGTCTCATCTATTTGCCTGATTGTAAAACACATGAAATGTGAAGTGTTCCGGGGATCTCTGTGCACTGTGTTACAGTCTGGATTAGAGCCTTAATCCAGAAGAAGAGAAGTCATCTCAGTGCTACTCTCTTTAGACAGAGATTGAGGACTTTTGTTTCAGCCCTCTCATAAAAACTAAAAATGAATGGAGCAGTTTATTCTGCAAAGGTCCTTGAATCCCCAGAGCTTTCTGCGTGATCCCTGGGGTAAGCATCACAGCCCCTCCTTGCTGTGATGTTCCGCAAGTTGGTGTGTCCTTCAGCCCTAAAGATTTGGGCTGAGCTGGAACAGTTAAGGCTCACGGTGCATTTCAGTGTTTGTGACGGTGGCGACTTAATACCTGCTCCAAAAAGCCAACTGGTCAGCTACAGTGCCTAGATATTAACAAACCGCTGAGTGCTGCAGCCTCCTAAAGACCAAATCATGCTCTTAACAGTGATCAGAAATATTTGATTAGCTGTAAACTTCAGGTTCACAAAACAGTTAATGGTAGATGTTGGCAGTACTAAACCTATTTTCATTTATTCATTTCATCCTTCGGTAGAAAGTCTTCCTGTTGCAGGGCATTACAATATGGGAAATAAAAAGAATTCCTCTGTCAACACAGCTGCATAAATATGTCAGAGCTGCTATGAACAGGAAAAATTGCTAATCAGCTCACATTATAAAATCTAAATATTGGACCAAAACATTGAACACTTTGCAGAGTTTTCACTTTATTTCACAAAAGAGATTAACTGGATTCAAGGTGGGCTTGCAGACAGGCTATTGTAAATTGGACCAGAAATCATCAGCCACCTACAGTCTGAATTTGACCCCATTATATTAAACAAAGAGCCCTGAGAAATAATTGAGCTGGGAGCTGCACAACAGCCTAAACCCCTGCTGGCTGACAGTGTCCAGCAGAGAACAAATGAACCCACTACTAATGGTAGTCAACAGCTTCTTCAGAGGACTGAACTTATCAACCTCTACAGAAAAAACAATATTCTGCCTGGTCCTGGAACAACCAACATGATGTAGAAAACTGGCCAAATTCTCAGCTACTGCAGATTGTTCCAGCTCTTCTGAAATCAAAAGATCAATGAGAATTTAGATCGAGATCTTTTCAACTTCTCGCCAAATGGGAAAAGAGTAACAAACAACCTCCGATATTATTCAACACATAGGACCCTGCTTGCTCATTAGAGATGGCATGATCTCTTGGCAGTCTGGGTGCAAAGACAGAGTCCCCAGAAGCACTGACACACGATGATCATATGTTACCCTGCTCACAGGCTGGCTGAACAGGTGTGCTCCCCCCAGGTGAACATGGAAAGTCTCTAATGCGCCAATAGCTCATCAGCAAACGCTGACATAGGCTCTGAATTCGGTCCTTCCCCAGTGATGGCAGCTGTCTGAGCGATGGAGGCAAGATCGTTTTTTTTTCACTTTCGCATTTTTAACATAGTGGAGCATTAAGTAGCTCCTGCTCTAGAATAAATTGTGTGGAACCACAGCTATGTGTTTTGCAGGCGTAATAAGGAGCACTGTGAATCTACAGTGGTCACTGCTATCAGCTATGGCCAGTGACATTCACGCTGCAAGTTAACGGAATAAAACCAAGCTTCCTACCTAAATTAGTTGGGATACAAAGCCCAGCTGCTATGTGGAGAAGAGAGAATTAAATAAACTGTGCCCCATTTAAATTCCCTAGCACATCGTGATTTCTCTCTGAATGTGGCACCTTTCAAAAAAAAATGTTTCCATTCTTTTGCAGAAGTCAAAAGAGCAGGGAATAAAACCAGAACTGGAAGGTGCTGCCCTATGCCAGGCCAGATCCTGCTGCTCTCGCGGTGCTCAGGCAGCTGCACCCAGGTCCAGAGGGACAGGGCGCCTGTGTGGCACCGCTCTCTGCTGAGCTGTTGGATAGGGAGGGAGCAAACCCATCTGCCCAGTCAGATGCCATGGAGGGTAGAAGACCCTCCCTCCTTTCCCACCCAGAGTGGTTTCAAGCTTCACTCACTCCTCTACAGGTCCTTGAGCTGTAGGGCTTGTCCTCGGCAGGGTTTATACTGGGGAAGTGGGTGGGCAGCACACAAATCTTAGCTAATCTGTAAAAAGGGCTTGTACGCACTGGGAGAGTCTTGCATTTTGCAAGTAACTTTTTTGTAAAGTTGAACGGTGGAAATTTTTTCCTTGACAAATTGGTCAGTGAAGGTCTTCTCAGGTTCTTCCAAATGCCCTTCTGAGTACAGGCACTTGTAGTGTAGCTCTGAATTTAGGCACAGTCTGACGCAGAGACAGTTTATCATCTGGAGTGTGCACGTAGGGTACACCGATAGTTCTGGTACCACATAGCAGGTCAGTCTGATTAGGACTCTCTTGCCATACACTGTGTTTTGTCTTTTTTTTCTGCAACTGATCAGAGAATCTCAGAATTAATTAAATCTCTTGATGTACTTAGACAGCTTGTAGAATAAGTGGTAAGATATTAGAGACACTGAACTTGTTCATTTGATTTCATCTCTGTAACCTGAGCTCCAATTTAATGCTGTATCTTCTACCCTCTTGAAGATTAATTACTGCACCAGTTAGCAAGTCATCTCACCTTCTTTCATTTGTGAAGAGTATAAGGCAGTAGAAATGTAACTCAGGTATTACTCTGGCTTTGTACACGACCAGTGAAAATTCAGTTAAAGATTTAACAGTTAAATATATTTAGCAGTACAACACTCTTTTCTTAAAACCAACTCTAGGGCCAACCCAATTATGGTCACGTTACAGGTGAAGGAATACAAGTAACATTTAAATTCTGCTTTCAGTTCTCTCAGTATGGACATAGATGCCCTTACTCCCAGCTCCCAGTATCAGAGGAGTTTTCTGGATTTACACTTGTGTTAGGGAGCAGATGTTAATTGTTTAGATTTTTTTTTTTAAACATATGAGGGCTTTGTAGGAATGACAGCCTTAATGTCGGCAGGAGCATCGCACAACTGATTTTGCAGTTATAGCACGCAACTCTCTCTTGTCCCTGCTGGCTCTGCAGTGGCCTGATGACACAGCAGAGGGTGCATGAGCAGCTCTGAGCTACAGGGTACCAAGGCATCCTGCTCATAGATACCTGTGCTCTGGACCCTTCATCTGTCTAAGTAAGAAGAGGTACCTCTAGAACTTAATGAGACTTTATGTTCTGGTAGCTCTGCCATGAGGAGGCTCCAGTGCAAGGCAACCAGCTGGCAGCAAGTTCATACTTGTGCCAGAAGCACAATTCTGGCAGTGAAAGAGAGCAACAACTTGAAAACATAATGAGGTAGCGACATAGGAAAGCAAAGCAGTACAGAAATGCTCTTCAGCTTAAGAATGACACATTCAAGAGGCTTTATGTTGCTGGAGAGTAACTTCTTTGACAACTTAGTGGCCAGAGGTATATTAGTTTTTATGTCTCAGACACTGAACCAAGTGTATGTTCCTGGCAAAATGAAATTGATTAATTCCCATCCATTTCCAGAAGTCCATAGTAGGTGCAAATCTACCCTTAAACACAGCTGAGGTTTTAGACAGCCTTGGTTAATGTATTCAAGTCTAGCAAACCCAAGCACTAGCCACATACAGAAAGGTTCAGAAAGATGTTACGTGCTAGCCCAGGCATACTAAGTCTACATCACAGCTTCCTCAATGGTCCTTTCTTTGCTTCCAAAAGTACAGCTGGCTTTGTAGACAACCACTCCTTGTAATCTTGAAGTTTATCTCAATTATACATAACACAAAAAAAACCCCCTCCAAAACTGTGCTTCCTTATGTGCCAAAACCTGCCCCAGCTCTGGCAGCACTTGTTTTGCCAATGAAACACTTACCCACCCCTCCCATCGGTGTAGTTCTTAGCATTACTGTTAATATTGTCATTGCTTCTTGCAGTGCCCACTAACCTTGTTGTCCCGCATAATCGCATCAAAATTCCCACCCTCAGTATCTGGAATACAGTACTTACAAAGTCTTTTCACAGTAACACACCAGTGATTCTTTCCTAGAAACCCTTTTCCAGGAAGGCCAGTGGTGGCTTCTTGATTTATGCCCTTAGGGTTAATGGATTTTTCCAATGGATTTTTTCCCCCAGGATCCAATCTCAACATTGTTTCTCCATACACTTCTTGAAGGACTCCTTACAGCACCATCAAGAACCCATAGCAGTTGCCTCCAGGAATATTCTGAAGCTTAGTATTTGTTTTCTTAAGCTCCTTTTCGGTTCCTTCAGTTATACACCCTAGAAAGGCATCCAAGTGCAAGCATTGCTGTCTGCTTTAGCAGGGCACCAGGTTGCCTGTTACAGACAACATGCAACAAGTCTTGCATTAATTCAGACGTCCATCCCTTATCTTGACATCTGAAAATGGCACCTTCTGGCAGCTTCCTCTTTGGTATTGTCTTTCTTTTAAGGATGATGTATAGTGGCAATTTTGCTTTATCTGTTAAGACCACCAGCAAAGTGGCAATCTTGCTTTTTCATTGGCAGTATTTTTGATAAGTGATTTGGGCTTTTTTATTGCACGTTAATATAATGTCTGAAAATCCCAATGCATGTCTGAAGAAAAAAAGAGATGCTTGATTTGTGTTGCCTGTGTGCATTAGTAAACATTTGTGAATTTTATATATTGCTGCATAGTGTTGAAATTCCACTATTTTTTTTCATATAGTTAAAACAGACTTTATCCCAGTGTTGTTTTACATCTAACATCTTAAGCCTGAGTATTACATCATTTATACATGCCAAAAAATGCTGGTTTTGACTTTCAATTCAGCAAAATCTGTGGCTGTAAATAAATATTTAATTGTGATGGGAACCGTGAAAGGAGTCCTTTCTAAAACTGACAAGAAATTTTGGTTATAAATTTCCTAATCTGAATAACCCATTTTGAAATCCACTATTAATAGAATAATATTTTTTTTTTCTGTAAAACCTATAGAAAGACACAGTCCTGCATCTACTAAGAAGTTTTCATATTTCTCATACCATGAGGTATAAAGTGTCCAAAGCATCTTCAAAACACAGGAATCTACTACTTAAAGTAGTGGGTAGCAATGGCAATCGAGATGTTTTAGAGACTAGGGAGGAAATTACTCACATGTTATATAAATTATAGTATATGTAAGCCAGGAGTAAGTAAGCAGTAGAATGAGTTCATTTTGACCTCAGCCTTGAAGGAGCCAGTGGCTCAGAGAAGCTGCTTTGGTTGCTTTTGTTTGGCATCCTGAAAAGGAGGAGCAGGAGAGCAGTTGCACTCAGAGCTTTCCCTCCCTGGGGTAAGTGGTGGAGGCTAATTAGGCAACATTGCTAGTGAACGGCTATACTAGAGTGGCTGAGGAAAATGCCTGTCATCACTTACCATCTTCATAATGCACCTTCTTATTTAATCTTTTCTAACATCTGCCCATTACTGTAAATCTATGTTTTCAAATGAAAAAGAAATCCTATAGCATAAAATCTCATCTAATGATGAAACTGATAAAGCATTTAATTTTCCCAGTGCTAACATCCTTAAAACTGGGGTACAAGGCTTCTCCCACAGCATCCAGCATCCTAGTGTATTCCTTCGCAGTGCTAAGAGATGAGGAAACTAACAGATCTTTTCCCCTGAATAACATAGTACGGTTTAGGAGACCTGTCTTCTGGTGACCAGCATGGCTTGTGAACGCTTTCTGGTGTGAACAAATTCGTGGGGAAAGTACAGGAGCACTTCCTTCGTGGAAGAGTGCCAACAAAACCAGAGGCAGCTGACAGCCTCACCCAGCCCTTGTCTCTTGTTGGGCTATCTACCCCATTGCTGATGCAAACAAAGCAAAAGCAGATTTAACATTTAGGGTGTGCTGAAAAAGTAACCATGGAAGCGTTAGAAAAATTTTTTTCCTTGTCAGTGGGTCAGAGAGGACATTTGGATTTTAAATCCCTAAAAGCTGTGAAATTATCTTTACAAATTATATATAATGGTAAATGCTGATCTACAGACACTGGTAATTTGAAGCTTTTGGTCAAAGAAGCTTTTACCTGCCACCTTCACATGCTGCTATGCCACATAATCTTCTGGTCTATGGTGTCCTCCTTGAGCTGAGGCAGAGAAGGTGATTTTAATTTTCCCTTTTCCTAAAGGAGAAAAAAAAAGAAAACCACAAACCTCCACAGTTGGGAACTACATCCTTGCCCCTCCCCAGCCCAACAGCTCCTTTACTTCTTGCTTTGGTGCAAGGCTGACTAAGGATATTTTCCTCCCCAGGCTAAAAGGATTGATACAGTTTCATCCAAGGGTCTCATCAGGTCTTTCTTATATCAATGCAAAGAAAGAAACACTACTTACAGGGGCCAAAGTAGAAATCTGTGTTTGGTCACCATATTAAGGTGTCCATGTTTCTTCGTCCACAGCTTCATCCTTCAGGCTCATTACTCCCCCAGGATTTTTCTGGGGTGAAATGAATCTGAGATATTTCTACCAGATGTCTTCCTACAGTGTCTTTTACTGGAATTTGTGTCCCAAAAGACACTACTTACAGTCTTGACTTAATTTTTGGGGACAAGCAAGAGTCACTCTGCCAGAAAAGTAATCTCGATAAACGCTTTTTTTTAGCTTCCTGGCTTTTCATTCCAGTAAAGAATTGAAAAAACCTGATATGTCTGAATTTTCCAGAGAATGGAAATTTTGGCTTCCCACTGACACTCTAAATGAGATTGAGACTCACCTACCTGTCAGCAAAGTGGCTTCTGATTTTTTTTGGTTTAAATGTATAATTTTGTGTCAGTTATAAGCTGCTAATAATCAGAAGGTATTTCCGTTAGGCATGAGCACACCTGCCTAGCTAGTAGATGTGAGCAGGTTTTGGAAAATAAAGCTGTGCCATGATGATGAACATCAAATTAGATTATCCTGGAAATTGTAGCAGTGATGACTTCAGCTTGTTTAGAGATGTGAGGTTCTCAAGTATGGGCAAAAGCCACCGCTGGAGGAAGTCATCCAGCCCTCCTAGAGCTGAGCAAAGGCAGCGTGCTTGCTGGGGTCCCAGCCCTGGAGCTGAGGTCATTGGGAAAGCTGAATTTACGAATGGTGTTACACCCCTGCCAGCCTGCACGTCTGACAGAGAGGCAAGGTGGGAGCCAAACTGCTTAGTACAGTAAAAGCAGAGGCGAGTAGAGAGGTACAGTGGGGATGCTGCAAAAGCTGCCAATAGCAGATGATGTGAGCTGGGTGGGAGCCCTGTCCCACCCCAGCAGACGCGTGAGGCACCGTTCTGAAAAGCTGGAACCAGGCTACAGGATACACCCTGCAAATGGCTGGTCTGTCTGGTCCTTCAGGCAATAAGCCCATTTCCCCACATGTTTCAGGCTCAAATTCATCTGTTTGGGGGAGAAAGCGTTTGCCAGCCACAGCGGAGGCTTTGTCATCAGGAGTGTGGTAACACTTGTGGGAGAGCACTGGACTGCTATAGGGGAAGGGCTCCAGGACTCCACCTTACAATGGCAATCCTCTATGTATGTGATACGTCTTTAGGTGATCATGGTTGAAAACCATTTGTATTTAATAAGGGAGCAACTAGACAATTTGGCACAATGGGAGTTTTGCCTGAAGTCAGAGTGGCTGGGGTCCTCCGAGCGTCTTGCGCGTTTTGCCCCACTGACAAAGCTCAGGGGAATTAAACCGCTCGGCGCAGTTAACAGGTACGGTCATGAAGCTCTCAGGCGCCTTTTTTCCTGCAAACAAATATGCCCCCACCTCCTTCCACTTAGGCAATGCAGCGCATGCCTGTTTTTATTATGGTTCTGTCACTTCACCCAGTCCAGTTTTATTTCAATAATAAAAATATAGAAATATAATTAGCATCTTTGTTTTAAGGCACTGAGTTTTTAAATTACCACATGTGACAACTGTTATGGCAGTGAAATCGTTAAAATCATGTAAATGCTTAAACCATGTAGGCCTGGGAGATTATAGTTTCATTAGAGAAAAGGCTATAAAGTTAGACCTAGGTAATTACCTTTCCCATTAATGCTCAAAAATTCTTTGCTCCACTGAGAAGTGATTGTGGTGCATCATGCCTTCTGTGCTTTTACATTCAAACTGCAGGAGCCTTTATTTCATCAGCACAAACTGCAAGGAAACAGCGGCAGCCTTCCAGGTGTACTTTGCAAATTGGGGTTTAAATGTGGAACACATCAAATTAAAATTCAATATTAATTATTTTGTCTTGCTAGGAGCCTGAGTAGTTTAAAGCAGCAAGGGTAATTGTCTAACTCATTGTATGTGTCTACAGCGAACTTAATCATTATGTCAGCTTCCTAATAAAAGGTTATTATAGAAACAAAGATCCCAATTTTACATATGGTAGGCAAGGGAAAATTCGAAGAGCTAGTCTCCAAGGTAGACTTGAGGTTCTTGACAAATGATGCCCATGCTGTGATCAGATACTTAACAAGAAATCTCGTTATTAACTAGGCCTGTACAGATAATTAGCACTTGAGCTTCAAATTTTAAATCTGGCTTGAGATGTATAATTTATCAAAAGCCCTAGCTCGCTGTCAAAGTCCTATAATAAGGCAGTGTTATTGATGAATTGAGATTAAGAGCAGATTGAAGAGAAAATTAGGCCACTGGTTAGTCTGAAAGGTCTGATTTCAATATTTACAGTACTAATTTGGTATTATTTTGGTAAATGGATGTGGTCCCCAAGTGCTGCACAGTATAAAAGAATAAACTGTACATCATTATTCTAACAAAAAAGTATTGTTTACTGTATGCCAAATTTTGCAGCACTAGCAGTCTGGTTAATAAGCTTTTTTACAGGATAAGTGTACCTGCTTTTATTGCATTAATTTATTATAACACATAGAGAACACTGGGCTTTTATTCAGGGTTAGAAAATGTAGCTTCTTTACATTAAAAATTATATCACACTAGACTAATGATGATTGAGTACTCCAATCCCTAATTTAGCTGTTTTATTTATATCTTTGAATTGTCTTCTGAGCATTCTTTACACTGGAATGCAGATACGTGCCATTTTGTGTATTCAAGCTACATAAAAAAAGCAATCTTTTTTTAATGATCGCCAGTAGCACTTCATTGCAAGTGGTTCCAAAATAAAATGAAAGAGTGACTGTATGCAATCCATCTACAGAACACTGCAGCTGGAAAGGTGTTAGATACACATTCATGACCCTTAGCATGCTAAATCTTTTTGATACACATAATAAAGTGACATTTAGGGCAATATCTGATTTCCAGAATTATGTTAGGTAAAGCGTAAGGTTGGGACAAATTCTGTTTGTTTTTTCAGGGTTTAATTCTCAGCCCAAGCACACAGATCGTATCAGAAAAACACAGTGCTTTACCATATATCCTGTCAAATATATATCAAACGCAACTGTATATCATTGTCTGTATCTTATATATCACATCAATATCCTCCAGCAAAATAATAATGTCAGTCGCTGCCTGTTTCCAGGAAACTTTGCGCTGACAATCCCTTGTAACCCGTTATTGGCAGCAGCTCCTTTCCTTTCAGCTTCCAGCTGTCCGGCGGGGTATGCCAAGTCACAGCAGGACCTGAGGAGTGTTTGTATTCAACTGTGGCACAGAGCTTTATGGAGATTTGCCTTGTATATTGTGCACTTGCAGACAAGCGGGATTTCCAGGACCCAGCGGGGGCTCCCCGGTGTTTATGCTGAGGTGGTTAGCTAGTTGGCAAATTGCTTTGGGCCAGAAACGTGTGACAGAGGAAAATGTATTGCATTAGCTTTTCTGTCAATAACATCTTAACGCTGACTTATAACACCATTGCTTTCATACTGATCCAGCCTCCTCATTTTAATTTTAGGATTGATTGAATTTCACAATCCGGCGTCTTTGGCAATAGTGGAAAGAAAAGCCTTTTCTGCCTTCCTTATAAATAATATGCTATTAAAAATATAAGCAACAAAATATAAACAACTTCAACCACTTCAGTAAGCCACTGACTAATACATATTTACACTAATTTGGAAAACATCTAATCTTTTTGATATATACATTGCAATCATTTTAAGATTACTTAAAATAATTTCTTCTTTTAGCTGTTACTCTGCTGTATATACTAGAGTAGCATTTTGCAGGACCACCTGAGTCTTGCAGGATTTTTAGTGGATTTGTAAAAGATCCAAAAAAGGAGGGTACTGGCATTCCCAGCAGGCAGAAATGCTAATTTATACATTTGTAGGTTTTTTCATTCAGCCCCATCCAAGTATTACTCTCATGTCCTGGACTGATTCTGATCTTGTTTATGCTGGATGTACTTCTGCTGTGCATTAGGGCAATTTGAGATTGGGAGACTCTTCTGCTTGAATTAAGACTTGCATCAGCATAAGAGGTAAATCTGAGGAGCTTTAAGGGTCCTTTAAGATAAAGTAATCAAAAAGCTACAGTTTATTTAGAAAAATAGTTTAGGAAGCATTTTATATCTTAAAATGACATTTTCAAGTGTACTTAAACCAAAAAAATATTTAGATATTTCAGAATTTGTGAGAAAAATGAATACATATATGCCAAACAGAAGCATGTGGCACATTGCAAGGCTCTGTCAATTTAGGACACTTTGGAAGTCCTCAGATAAGGCTGCTTGCTAATAAGCTTAGCTACCCAATCACCCGATTTTGAAGTCCTTTCACACAAAACATTCCCACAGCTTGTAAGGGGAGCTGCGCACACAAAAGATCGGTAGTAGAATGCGTGTTTCTATATTTGATTATGTTCGTGTAGCAAATGTAATAACGATATAACACTTTTCATGAATTGAGGTAGGAAATAACAGCTACCAGTGATCACCGTGCAAAAGAAAAACATGGAAATGCTTATTATAACATACCTGGCATCTTGCACTGCCTTATTAAAAACAAATGGGTTTGGTACTCAGGTGGTTTGTGCAGTCATTCCAACATTGCTTGTTTAAGTGATTTGGTAGTGCTGGCGTAAATGACCACATGTGGGCTGGATGAGTAATAGCACAGAAGAGAAGCGGGCTTGAGGATTCCTATTGATATAATTACTGATAGTGACTACTTAGAGCAGTGCAGAATAACGGAACAGGATTGTGCCCAGATACGTTCCTTCAGCCAGCCCAGATCCGTTCCGGTGCTGTAGGTACTACTGTCATCTGCACGCTTCCATGAGCTGAGGTATAAAATTGCAGGAGGAGGATTTCCTGCATTTAGATATCGCTGGAAGAAGGGCAAAGTTGTGCCTCTCCTCAGGATGTTCCCCCATCGGTTGTAAAAACGGTAACTTGCGCCCTTCCTTGTTCAGGAGCGGGGCACAGCAGCAGAGGCTCGACTGCCGCACCACGGGAAGGGCAGGCACACACCTGGGGGACAAAAAAAAAAGCACAACACAGAAAAAGCCACCCCGAACCTAAACGTTTTTAAGGAGAAACCTGAACGCTGGGTATTTCTGGCGGGGCTCCGGCTGGGGACTCTCCCCGCCCGGCCCGGCTCCCCGCTGCCGTTGCGGCCAGCGGCCGACAGGGGGCTCCAGCGCACCGCGCAACCGCCGCGCCGCGCGGGCCGGGCGCGGGGCTCAGCCGA
>JAAGAY010136562.1:0-16407 GCA_011801015.1 Ardeotis arabs | reverse complement strand
TTTTTTTTTTTTTTTTTTTTTTTAATGCAACAAAATCTTCATAGCCTCCAAACCAAGCTCAGAACTCTCCAGAGCCGCTGCCCTTGGTCCCAGACGTACAGCGGAACTGCCCGTGGTGGTCACTCCAGCAATTTCTCCACCAGTTGCTCATCAGAGATGCCCATCCTGGTGCTCCTTCGCACACCCAGCCTTTATGAACTAGGGAATCTTCTTGGCACTTGTAAGCTGGGATGTGAAAATGCCAGTGTGAGCTGATTTCCCTGCTCATCATTTATGCTATGAATATTTTATAAACCGGCTAGTTGGCTGGGATAGGAGAGACATAAAGACATGAAAGAACCCACTTCATTCACAGCAAGCTTCTTTAGACAAACATCACGCCATTTGAGAGCCTCAAGACTAGACATGAATGTTGGTTTGACTTAAACCCCAAAATCACAACAAAGATTGACAATGCAGAGAAGAAAACTGTGACCAGAGTTGTGAGGTCAGTGTCAGCCTGAGCCACCAACTTTTCCTTGCTTTGGACCAGGCCAGGGGTCAACTGCTGACCCACCCCTTGGAGCATGGGGTAGAGTTGTTTCTAATGATCCTTTGGGAACTGAGCTCGAATCCACTGCCCTGAAACAGCTCTAAAAAAAAAAAAGAAGGGAATGGCTTCAAGTTAAATTCCCAACGGCTGCTCCGGTTTGGGGAAATAATCTCCACTGTGTAAGGGTTTTTTGACTGTCGTCTCTGAGAAACAGTTTCCTACTTCTCCCTGATGTCATTCTGCCAGGATACATTTTGGGGTGTTGATTGGTGCTGGATTTTGGTTCATTTTTGGAAAATGTTTTTCACACCTGGGTCTTGCAAGACCTGCAGACCCAGAGTAGTGTGAGTCAAGCTGCCTCACACAAAGTGAGGATTTAAATGGCTCAGTTAACACTGTGAACGTTGTTAGAAGGAGCAGAAGGCCAACAGGTTACTGGTGGCAGCTTTAAAGATGTCTTTTAAAGTTCTTACATAAAAAGAACCCCCAAACCCACAACATTAACAACACAGATGGCTTGCTTTGCAGTTACTCTAAGGTCATTAATTCCTCTGGGTCCTGCTATGTCCCTGAACTTTAAAACCCTTTGTACCTTCAGAGTGGTGTAGTGGGGCTTTGGAAGTACTCTCCAAAATTAGATATATCATTTCCTGAGTCTGGTTTCTAGTTGTAAATTAGCAGTTTTCAGCTACTGGTTGAAGAATGGTATGGCTAAAATCACACAGAGAAAAATGCATGACCGATTTTTTTAAAGCTAAACAATTGTTTTTATAGTATAAAAAAGACATGGACCTGCTAGAGTGGGTACAGAGGAGGGCCATGAAAATTATCAGAGGGCTGGAGCACCTCTCCTATGAATAAAGGCTGAAAGAGTTGGGGTTGTTCAGCCTGGAGAAGAGAAGGCTCCAGGGAGACAATATTGTGGCCTTCAAATATATAGAGGGAGACTTTTTATCAAGGCCTGTAGTGACAGGACAAGGAGCAACAGTTTTAAACTGAAAGTGGGTAAAATTAGACAAGATATAAGGAAGAAATCTTTTACAATGAGGTTGGTGAGACACTGGAACAGATTGTCCAGAGAAATTGTGGATGTCCATCTTCGAAAGTGTTCAAGGTCAGGTTGGGCAGGGTTTGAGCAACCTGATCTAGTAAAAGATGTCCCTTCCCATAGCAGGGGGATTGGACTAGATGGTCTTCCAACGCAAGCCGTTCTGTGATACTATGATTTCAGAGGTGTCCTGGTTCGGGCTAGGACAGGGTTAATTCTCACAGGAGCTGGAAGAGGAGCTGGGGCTGGTGGCCCCTGGGGCTGGGGACACAGCTGGGATAGGTTACTCATTAGCCCACAGCTGGGACAGCTCATTACCCAAATGAGCCCCAGGGCTGGGCCATCCCAGGGCCATCCTGCTCAGGGGATAAAGTGGGGCTGGGGCTGAGGGGCAGGTTTGGCTGCTGGGGAAGGAGCTGGGCACCAGGATCCCCCCTGGGCTGCTGTGCTGTGAGTTATGTGCTTAAGTATTTTCCATTATTGGTTTTGTTTTCCCTCTCTGTTTTCTTTTCCTCTGTTGTTCTCTTAAACTTTTTATCCTAACCCAAGAGTTTTGCTTTCTTTCCCGATTCTCCTAGCTTATACCACCCATATCTCTCCTTCTTTGTGATTTGCATGCTTAAATGCCCTTCATTTGCTCAGGAAGGCAGAATTTGTCTTCCTAAATCTCAGCTCAAGAAAGGAAATAAACCTCAGTAGAAAGACCCATATGTTAACAGTGTGATTGAGAAAAACCCCTCAGCTTTAGAGGAGTAGCTCTTGTGCAGGCAATGTATGAGAAAAAAAAAAATCAATAAAATCTAGAAATCAAATTAGAAGTTCACTGAGAAATAGGGAAGAGTGTGAGGATGAAAGACTTGTGCTCACTTGCAGGGAGAATATGCCCAGCACTTGACACAGCTTGCTACATAACAAGGCCAGCAGCAAAGAAATGTCCTCAGTCATGGCAGGGACTGAAGGTGAAGGTGCCTGGCAAAGTCGGTGTCAAAATGTTATCTGGGGCTGTGAAAGGCAGAGCAGGGCTTTTCACTTAACATCCAAACCATTGATGTACCAGGAGGAGAACGGAGAAAATCATGGCACTGTCTGGGCATTCCTTGATTACTATGAGGTTGAGGTTTATCTACACACGGAAATAAATGGCCGTGTACCACTGAAAGGTCACTTCTCCAGTTTGTCTGCCCTCTGAATATCAGGGACATACTTTAGCTTGTACCAATTTCATGCTGATTTAACTCCCCTGCTTTTGGGAAATTTGTCTCTGGTTTATACTGCAGTAAAGAAGAAAAAACAAGTCCAAAATCTCTTTGTGAGACAGGGACAAAGGCTAATATAATCTGTGCAAAAATGTATTCATGTGCTTATTAAAACATGCAGTTGCACTGAAATCAGAGGGAAAATGTTGCCAAATAAAAATTAAGATTATAAAGAAATGCTTCTAGGAGGTGTGAAAATTTTGCCAGAAGTAAAAGCATGTTTAAAGCATCCAAGTCCTATAGTTTGGTCAAGCACATTTTATTTTTAGTACCCTTATTTAATAAAGCAAATGATTTCTCTAAAGACATACCTTAGCTCAAAAACAACGTGTGATTTTGCTATAGGAGATGTTGCATTAAATCACAGGCAAAGACCAGAAGGCCACCCTGATTGGCAACAACACTTTTTCTCATCAAAATGCTGTGGCTCTTGCGGGCTCTTAGCGGTGTTACTGAGTGACAGAGAAAAGGGGGGAAATTGCTCTTTGAAAAACTTATCCCGCTTTTCCAATTAACATTTTCAGAATGTTGTTGGTCATTTTATCAACTCTGCTTTTACTTTTAGAACCAAGTACTAATTCTCTTTTTGATAATAATTTGAATAAAAATTCTTTATATTTAAGCTTCTTTCCTATCATGGCATGTTCTGGTACCGTATTCTCTCTCATCCTGGCAATAAGCCAATACAGCATCTTCTACACCCTTTCCATCTCATTTCTTTTAGTTCCTGTCAATCTTTTCGTAGACACTGGGAACAAAAACCTCAGTCATCTTCTATCATTATCCCACTGAACAATACAGTGGCAATTCGGCGAGTAGGCACTGCATCATGGCAATAAACTGCTGAATATGACATGCTCAGTATCCTGTAAGCTTCCCAAAATATCTATCAGGCTGTTTCTACATTTCCTTGGGGATTCTTCTGTTATCGTTAGGTCATTCATTAGGTTGTGATGAAGAGACTTGCATAACAAAGTTGGATGTAAAGAATAAGTGCTGAAAGTTGCAATGTGTATTAATGCTTTTGCTGAAATCTTTGTAGAATGAGCCCTTTTTTTTTTCCAGACCAAAAGTTGTTCAGATGAAAGGAATGCTACTAAAATAAGCTGTGGGAAATGCAGTCTGATTAATGAACCAAGGAGCAAAATCCTCAGGTCAATACAGAGACCACTCAAGAAGAGAGCCACGAATGAAATTTTACAAACATCAGATGAGAAATTTCAAAACCAGTATCTATGAAAAAAGTAGCTGATAAATCACATTGTCTCTTTTTTAATCTGACCGTATTTCTGTTAGTTCATTTATATTTTAGGGATGGACTTTGGGGTAAATCAGAAGCAGCTCCATCAATCTCAGTAGAGTAACATCATTTTAAAATTGGTCTCAAATGGGAATCAGATTCGATATCTGCTGGGTAAGCATTAATCAGTTCTTACCACTAATTTCTTGTGCAAAGCAACACATCATCTGCCATTTCTGATAACGCCGTTACTGAGGGAAAGGTGAGAACTTCAGTTTTGCTTTGCTAAGCCTGTAGCAGAGAGTCAACAAAAGGTACAGGGAGAGGCAGGGCAGGAAAAGCCTGGATGACGAGAGGGGCAGAACGTCCTTCGAGAAGTGCCCTATTCAAGTTTTTGAAATGCCACTCTAAATAAATTATGATTGCAGAATAGAAGACAAGGCAGGATGAGCATTGTGAATAGAGGTTGTGAGGTTTGATTTTTTTTTTTTTCCAAATGTCATTAACAATTTTAAAATGAGGAATAAACAGCCGTTTCGCTACTTGGAAATAGCATATCAACGCTGCTAGCACTGGGGAGGCTTAGGCTTCAGAGCTCCTGCAGCAGATAATGTGAGCCTAGAACTAGTTTATCAAAGGTTGTAGCACAGCTTTAATATGCTGCTTGCTATAGCTGGAGTCAGAACTGCAAAAGCACCTGGGTATAGGCACACATGGGGACGTACAATCAGTTTTACAGACTAGTTTAAGCTTATTCTCCTGAAATTGTAATTTTGAAGACTAACTCTGAAGTCCAGCGTAGCTCCACCATCTTTTAACACTTGGATGCTTACACCACTTTTGTGGGTGGATTTGTTCACTTGTGATGCTTGGCAGCTGTGTAACTTCTGCTGTCAGCCTTGGCTTTGAACATCCAGCTGTGACCTGACTTGAGAGTCCAACCACCAAGCAAAGCACATTCCTTTCCAAAACCTTTACTTAGAGAGCCTTTGTTTCCCCCTGTGCCACTATATCTGCAGAGGCACCTTCCCAGCAAGCCATTCTCTCAGAATCATCCTAATGGAGATTGAAAGATTGCTTTTGTCCTCAAAAATGACAACTCTGACCCGCAGAGAGCAGTGACATGATTAACAGGTGATTTCCTGAAGATCTTTGGTTTCCCATAATTTCTCTGTCTGCCTGTGCTATTAGATTTAGAAGGTAAAAGCTGATCTCAAAGGGGTTCAATTTTATTTGCTGAATAAAAGTACTGATTTCATACCGAATGAGGCTATTCCTAGCAATTTACCCGATTAAAATAAGAGATAATATATCTTCAGCAAAGGCATGCACTTCCATTTCCACTGACATTCCCAAGTAAGATCTTTGCTTTTCCTGCTCTTTTCTGTAGACTAGAAATAAAAAAAAAAAGAGTTGAAGAGCTGTCAGGAAAGGCAATGGGAGGTTTTTTTGGCTAATCTGATGTCACATGAGTGGCTCACAAACTAATTTGATTCTTGATGATGTTCCAGGAGGTGAAACACTCTTGTTCACAGTTCTGGAGTATGCAGGTCTGTCTGGTGCAGAGCAAGGCCTCCTGCCCTGGAATAATACACTTGTATCACAACTAAAGCAAAAATACTCACAGATGAGTCACATTACATGGACCCAAATTCAAATGGCATTCCAGTTGTTTATCTTAACAGAAACTAGATGACCGACATGTTAATTCTTGATGCTGCAAGGACTTTCTTCCTGGTATTTTGTTAAATTCTTCTTTCATTTAATCTCTTTTCTCCTGGTTCTGCCATAAGGCACCAAGGAAATAACCCTCACTGCCTGTTTCCCCCTCCCTGTAGGAGAACTTTATTCAAACTACACAACTTAGGCTATACCAGTCTTTTTCTTTTGAGGAAGAGGGTTCCTGTCCTACTCCAAGTTACGCTGGAGTGGTTGTAATGGTTTTGCTGCCCCACCACACTGAAAACTTGCATTTAAGAAGAATCACTGTGTTAAACCAAACTATCAGCACTTGGTCTGCTATCTGCTCTATGCCAGTGGTGAGTGTTGAGGCCATGATTGTTGGGTTTGGGTAATTTGTCTCCTGCCTGGGTCTATGACCATACAGCTCTGGCTGCTTCAAAACCAGTCTCCCTTCCCTTGTGTGATATTGTTCTTACAGTGACAAAGATGTAGGATGCTCCAGGTTTTCACAGACTGACTATTCTCATTTAGTCTGTGTTTCATTTTCAGCATCAGCATTGTTCTGTGGCAATGATCTAATGCAGTTGACGAGGTCCAGGATGAAAACACTAACATCTACAGCTGTTGCTGCCTCAGTTGATCACAGTCTGTCCCACATCTCCAGTCAAATTGAAGTCAACCTTGAGGAAGCTTCAGGAAATCTGAAATTGGATTTTCCCCCCATGGCAATGCTCCCCTCCTCACCTGGCTGTGCAGACTCATTAACAGCCTCTGAGGAACCGCAGCTGTGGTAGTTAGGCTACTGCTCCTTCATCTGGTCATTTCTTAGTGTTTTTAATGGTTTTAAGATATTACTTGCATAAAGCAATCTGATTAGACCTCATCAGCTAATGTTGTTCCATGTTCTTTTGTCTCTGGCTTTTTATTTTGATTTCAGTCCATATATGTACAAGGCAATTGTCCCAACGACACATTTTGAAGACGGGTACAGCCTTCAGGCAGCATCAGTCCAGCCGTCAGGTCACTTGGCTGCGAGGCTCCTACAGAAACGCGCCTTTCCAGATTTGTCCTCATCATTTCTCAACTGTCTCTGCAAAGCTCTTTGAGTTAACGAACAGGGATAAACAAGAGGTTTTGTGTAAAAGGAAGATAAAGTACTGTGTAAAACCAATTCAGATATTCTTATTTACTCTTGTGCATAAGGAAGAATATGCTTAAGCTTTTTGAAGTCTTACATACCAAGCCTAATTCCCATAACGAGCTGTTTTGCTGCAATTTGTATCAGGCAAGCAAGACCAGTCTAGGGCAGCAAACAGCTCTCGGTGTGTCCAGGTGAGGGAAGAAGGAACGTCTGATGTTACTCTTCATTTCCTGTCCGTATAAACGTTTCATATCATCAAAAGCCCAAAGTGATTTTCATTGAATTGGATTTCTGAAACGCTTTTTAGCATGCATTATGTCCCAAGATTGATGCACCATGTAGATTGGTGAAATTCCTATTATTCATCTGCCATGCTGGGATGGCTGTCAGCTCCTACGTATTAATCAGTTTACATATATTTAAGGTATTATTCTACTTCCTGGGCAATGTTATAAAAGCAGCAGAAGATTCTACCAGAAAATGAGGAATTTTTTTTTTACCCTGGACTTTTCCATTTTGTAAATCCTTTTTGTGGACATGCTTATAATATTTGTCACTTACTCAAAACTCTGGACTGCTTTTAAGAAGAGCTCTTTGACACTTAGACTGCATTTAAAAGTTATTTAAAGCTGGAAAAATATTACAGCAAATAATTTTCCTTCATTAACTTCTTCCCACACATTTTTACAACGCGCATTTCGCAGAGCTGAACACAGCTTCGATGTGCCCAGAATCGGTATCGTGCCCCTCATAATGTCCTTTGGACCTCGTTGCCTGGAGGTGGCATGGGAAAGACTGTCAGGGATTATGAACTGATAAAATGGGTACATCTGATGGGTCATTTTGAAAGCAAGAGGAAAGTTATAGCCTTAGGAAAACCCACTCAGGTTTCAAAGGACGTAAAGATCATTTATTGCTTCTTACCTTTAAGTAAAAAGTGGTTTATGGTGTCTTCCTCTTCCCACCTATTACTTTCTAGTGGGAACTGGGCGACGGCTGATATTTACAGGTATTAACTAGACCATGAAAGCAATGGTTCTTGATCCTTCCCTTTGAAATCTGATGAGATTCGCAGTAACTTAGTTAGAAACACGGAGAAATAAGATCAGAAGAGGCAGTTGACCTCCAAAAACGTTGGGATAAAAGAAGCTATTTTATTAAATGTTGTAAACCAAAAAGATTTTCTGAAAAGGAACAATACTGAGATTTAGGAGATGTGTTTCTGTTCCCGGCTTTGCAATGGCTCCCTGTGATCTGGGTCACGATGTAAAGTCTGCACTCCTTATGCTGTACGACAGGTAATGATCCCCTCACTCCTCTGAAACACCTCTCCTCGCCCAGCGTGTTGCCCACTTGTCAGGATATTGGCTTACCTTCCTTTGTACAGCTCATAATTCAGCAGGTTCCTGACATCAGATGTTGGCCACAGGGCTCCCACCACTGACGTTATAGAGATAATACGCTGAGCTTTTTAGTAGCTGAAGGATGTGGTGGAGGCCAAAAAGCATTACTGAGTGGAAAAGCTGTTGGCAGATGTGTGGATGCTGCATTTCCTAGCACCAGTCAAAACACAGCCATCAACCTGCTGGTCCAGCGAGCTGGAAAGCTCATGCCGTCCTGACCTTACCCTAAAAATTCATTACTGGCCAGGTCAAAAACAGGATACTGGGGTAGATCTGCCTCTTGTCCATCCCCAAGTGACCTTAGGTTTCCTCTCATCCTAATATGGGGTTGCTGGAAGAACGTGCCTATTTATTGCTTGTTTAGTGGGGGTTATCTCAAAGGTGTGTGCAAAGGCAAGAGAGCGTATGGAGACCCCCTTGCCAAAGGTCACCAAAGGATCTGCAGATCCCTTAGCACCTAGGGAGAGGCTGGATGGAATATAACTTACAGCCTATGTCTCTTATAGGGACTTTTGAAAAAGAGGACATCCATGTAGGAAGTTAAAACTCAAAGTTTCAATGTTCTTGGAGAAAAAATAAATTCTTAAAGGAAGAAAAATCATTTTAATTGAATATTTATAATTACTCCAGCTACAGATTGAAATTACTGCCCTAAATGAAATCTAAGGGCAAGTAGGAAGGCAAATTTAAGGAGCAGCATTACTTTTAAACTGTTAGTAATACGCAAGCGGTGAAGGAGCACCTAGAGACACTGATGTAAGAGGGGGTCATTGCTTTAGTCTTGTGTTGCAGGTTTTCAGGTGCTCTCAAACATCTACCTGTTCTGACAGGGTACTGCCTACTCCCTGCTGCCTGTAGGGTTTGGAGAACTGTGTTGAAATTCATTTCTTACTTGAACTCTTGAAGAAATGGACCCAAACATCGAATATACCTTTCATCCTCGCATGCACAACAATACCATGGTGCTTCGGTAGTGCTAGGATCTGGATTTTAGAGGGGTCTAGTAGGTTAAAGGATTGCTCACATACTCCTATTTTTTATTAATGACTTGATTTTTCTTTGGCAGTTTTGAGTGAAAATACACAATTAATATTTCAAAAAAGCGCCATAGGATTGCTACTGACTGATGGTCCTTTTGCATCACTCATTTTTATAGAGATTATAGCACTTTGGGAAAAGTTAATTGCTAGGTGTACTCCTCAGGTTTACATAAGTTGGGTGAATTATTGTAGCAAGACATTTGTTTCCAGGGTTTATTTCTCATGATAAATGTAAATTACTCTTTAGATTGATGACACCATCTTGGCACCTTGTTCTTCAATGTCAACCCTAGGGCAGCCCTGGGAATATTGCTGCTGGTTACTGGTGTGTTTCCCACTGTTCAGATGTTTGGAGAATGACAGTAATCAGAACTGCAGCGTTCTTCCCTCAGACTCTTTCATTTTTCAAGAGGTGGCAGAGAAACATGCAGCTTGATTTCTTTTACCCTAATGATGCTATTTATTAAAATTCTTTGTCTTTCCATTTTGCGAATACTTTTTTTTTTTCTCCTGACAATGCTTATAAAATAAAATGAGAGTCTGCAGATCTTATTTAAATGGTCAGCTCCTGTGTCAGGACTTGTGATCTGGGGGCAATACTTTGGTCTGTACCTACGGTGTAGAATCCACACGTACTTCTGGGTTCCCATATCTGGATGTATTTCGTGGTCCCATCCTGACTCCATGTAGGAGAAGTCTTGGCTCTCCACCCTGCCTTTCCCAATTCACGCAGGGAAGTAAACTTATTTGACACACAATTTCTGAGAGAAAGCAAGGACAGAACTTCTACCAGCAATGGATTGATAATTTGAGGTCTTAAAAACAGGGTTGCAAAACTCAGCATGATGCTGTCACAGACTAAAGGCTCTGTGGTAGCTACAGTAGAAACCTACCAGGCAAATTAATTCACATTTGGGTCATTGACTTGACTGATTTGGGATTAAAAAAAAAATCTCAAAGAGCGAAGATAAATCTGTGAAGCCACACAGGTTTGGAGAGAGGGTGAGGTGCATGATGATGATGCTAGGAAATACTTTGACACTTTCTCCGGATGCTGAGCAGGGCCAGAGGGAAAAACTTGTGATCCCAGCACGAATGACGAAAGGACTGGATCCGGACTGTGCTCGCAACCTTAATGGTGGCATTTTCTGATATTTGGCTTGGCAGCATTTAGATGGCTTTTTGGGGAAAGAGTCAGTCTTCACGAGCTGTGCCGCAGTCAGCAGCCACCCTTGGGGAGGGGGAGGAACTCTGCACAAGCAGGGCCGAATCTGGGCCATGGTTATTTCATATCAAAATAGATTGCGTTAATCAGCTGGTATTTAATTAATAGAAAAGATCCATCTGATTAAATTTCAATTAAGCCCTTGTTTGAAGCAGTGACATTTTGGATGTTGTTGGACAACCTTGCTGACCACACAGATGGCAGGCAATGAAAACATGAGCCAAATATTTTTACCATGACTGGTTGAACAAAATAAAGTACATCCGTTATAATGGGCCGTGTTAGCACAACCCTCTGTGGTACGGCAAGCAGGGAAATTACGACCGTAACAGATTGCTGCTCACTCCAACATATGCTGACTCTCTAACTCTGTATTTCTGCGCACAAACAACGACATACAGATGAATTAAGTTCTTTGATCTGTAATGAGTGCCATGAATCCACAGGTTCCCAAAGAACAGCGTGGAGAATCCAGTACTTATTATATTATTCAAATAAGGTGATTTTTTTCCCCCCCTCTCTTTGTATTTCTAGATTCTTATTAAAATACCTTTCCAGAAGAAAGTTATTAAAGAGCCTATTTGGCTAATTCATCAATAAGAAAACAGCAACCAAAAAAAGCCACCCTCAGTCCTGAGGCACACAGACACTCATCGCAGTGACAGAGCTCGAACATAATTACTTCGCTGTGTGATGTGATGACTTTATTACATGAATCTCCATTAATCTGACTTTGAAATGACAAATTTCACAGCAGTTTATTAGGATGTGACTGCTAAATGACTGATATGACAACAACATCCGTAGTAATCATAACCTCTTAATACAGTTGTATGTTCTTATCCCCCAGATGTAGCCCTCGTCACGATGCTCCAGCTGATTCCAAGAACCTAGAAAAATTTTACTGTATTGTACTGATTATAAACTTGTTAAAAGCTTTTTTTTAAAAAAAAAAAAAAACAAAAACACAGCAGGCTCACACTACACTGTGCAGTGAAACTACGCTGGTGGGTATTGATGTTTAAAAATATCAGAGGGTAGAGAGGGTAAAAAGAAGAGTTAGGGTAGAACATGCATCAAAAAATCTAGGTTAGACCAGTATGAAACGTTCTAGATTGGACCAGTATGGAAAGATCTAGGTTAGACCAGTATGAAATGTTGTAGATTAGACCAGTATGGAAAGATCTAGGTTAGACCAGTATGAAATGTTGTAGATTAGACCAGTATGGAGAGATCTAGGTTAGAGCATTCCTTTCAAAGGCACCTTTCTTTCCAGTCTCCCCTTAGTTAAAAATATCTTTTGCAAATTGGAAGGAATAATCTTATGGCTCCAAAACAGCCCATGTACCACTGGCTGCAAGACCAGTTGTCTCCTGTCTTGCTCGCCATCACTGTCTCCTCTTCCACCCTGAACATTTCGAGCATCCTATTTTGGAATTTATATTGTGGCGGGGTGCACCCCGCATGGAGTAGGACATCCACTGGAGCAGCCCCTTGGGCATCACAAGGGCTTTGCAATTAAAGTAGGAAAAAGCATAGAGCGGCCACAAAACCTTTTATTATACCAGGTCTACTTCAGAGGAGTTAGTTCTATATTGAGCTGAAATTTCCGGTGCTGCCGTACCTGTAGGAGAGCATTAGTATTCTCATTATTCAATTAGACAGATACACTAGCAGTAAAATATTCTTTTTTTTTTTTTTGTAGCAGAAGCTGAATGATATTTCCTTGAATACCTGCAGACATATTCCCTAATTGTTGCCTCATATATTTTAACTGTATTATTTCTGATTTGCAAGTGTAAATAAATGTACTGCTTGGGATGATCATATTTCACACCAATTTATTTGAATGACATTAATGAGTTCTCGCTACCAGTGAGACCTTGCTTTGAGAGCCAGGCTGTGTTTTGCTACCCATAATTTAATATAAGATGGTTTCCTGCCGCTGTATATTAAAGTTAAATAAATAAATAAAAACCAGCCATGGGAATGCCTGAAAGGATTTAATTTTGTTAGTCATTTGCATTCCTCAGTTATGAGCCTGTGACACCATTAACAAAAAATAATAATTTTATTCAAATGCTGGAGACTTGGAAGTGATCTTGATATATTTGAAGGTTACAGTTGCTAACAAGACCCACTTTGCTGTTGGAAGTATTCCACAGTTATGGCAAGTTTAATACTGTAATCCTGGCAGACAGAAACAATGACATTTGGCTACTTTCAAAAAAGAGCACACGTTGAAAGGAGGAAGAGACGTGTGCGTGTTTCGCTTGCTATACTTGGTGTTTCTCAAATATTATATAACTGTTGCCTGAAGACCTAAGTCACATTCACTTTCACTGCAGCTTCTTACCAGAAACATCTCAGTTCCGATCACCTGTGCCTCCCGGTTTACACCATTCCCTTAAAAATACATCTGGAAATCACCAGTTTTAAGTCCCTCCACAGTGATTTGTATGTTCTCCCATGCCATGAAAAGATGTCTCCAGGGCTACGTGTACCTGTGGCTCTTCCTCCTCTTCTTTCTGCCGATGCTTTAGGTGTCACTTTGATGTTGGAGAAGGGTCACGATGCCAACCAAACCAAAGGCACCAACTTTATGAGCTGTTGTACAGAAATTGAAGACAGGTCTAAGAGAAGAAGGATGAATTGGCCTCTGAAAGGGGCTTTTTCTCCACTTTATCTATGGGTGAAACTGTGGTTGGTCATTCAGCCTAATGCTAAATGGCTGCTAAATTCTTGGGTGCTAAGCTGACACAAGATTGCTCTGCTTTTTATGCTGGCTGCACAGCCCTGTCTCAAAGGGGTGTGATGATAAATACATCAAAGACTGGAAAATATCCGTACTTTATAGCCATCAGTGCCTGTCACTACCACTGAGAGGCAGATTGGCTCTAAGGGATGGGTTCCATCAAAGACAGCATTTTTTCTTGTACCTACTTCTAGAAAGCCACCATCACTGCGGGAAATGCTGCGCCTTTTGGAACCGTCCTCATGAACACGTGCCGGTGGTGGCAACGGCTCAGTGACCTTCACCCCGTGCTCTGCTCCATTTGCTCCGTCACCCACCTGAGAATTCAATCCTGGGCTTTCCTCCTACGTGCAAAAGAAGCCTTGAATAAACAAGAACGAGATAGTTGCACAGACCACCTGGGGTTTATTTGTACCCAAACCCCAGAGATCTTGGTCAACAGCTTGGACATCACCGCCCTGCCTCTGGTCAGCCACCCAGATCTTTCAGTATAAATATTAAAGCATCGCCAAGACGAGTCCTTCCTTTATGGACCTGCAAGGTTGTTCCTCTAACGTTGTTTATCAGGGCAGCGTTTCCGCAGGGCGCCCGCATCAACATTCCTGTGCCGCCCGCCTGCCCGCTGAAGCGTGGTGTATTCTCCGCTTTATATTCCAGGCAGCTGAGTGATTCTCCTTACTTTGAGTGGCACGCTGCCACCCATACGTTACAGGGAGAGCAAAACTCTGAGGAAGCATTGAAGCTAACCATACATTACATGCATGATGAGCTTACCAGATGTCATTCCATACATTGTGATGGTTTCATAAACTACACTGACATTGTCATTATGCTCAGAAATTTGATCTTCACTCCGCTGTTCTTAAAATGGATGATTCTGAAGGTTGTTGCATTAACAAATAAGAGTTTGCAGGAAGGCGGATTTGCAAGAGGAGTTTGTGAATGACTGGGTTATAACATTTGCTGGAAAATGGCATGACAATTGATTCATTGCTGGAGACAGCAACGAAAAAGGCAATGCTAATTCAAAGGTTAGAGGATCCATAAAGCTTTAAAAACAGATTTATTACAGTTGGTGGACTTATTTTGCTCAGAAACTGGAATTGCAGCTGTCTTCCCTGTATTTATGAGACATTTAATTAATCGGTCGTAATAAGTACGTTAAAAACTAAATCCCTCTTATTAAGATCTACATTAGTCTTGCTGCTTTCTCTATCATGGCTTGTTTGTGATAGCAGACAGGTTCATTTCAGATACATGAAGACGAACAAGTCCTTTCCAGCCGAGCTTTCATCCAAGAGCACCCAGAACTTGGGAAAAGGGAAAAAGAAACAGGAATTATCCTTAATGTTAAGGGAAATGCTGTGCTTGCCTCCATGTAGTGTGGAAGGGGCAGCTCTGGATGCGATGCGGCTGTTTGGGAGGGAGGCAAATGGGCAGGTGAGGCCACGAGCAGCGGCAGCGTGGAGTTGTTCTAGAGTGGTTCTACTTCAAATTCACTGGAAATGGTGAATTTGAAGTAGAAAGGTGTGGAGACTCTTTGCGAAGTGGTGTTAACAAGCACTGCAGAGGACTACAGCTGAAAACTCAGTCTTGCTTCATTTTTCCAGTTACACATCACAGGAACGTCTGTCAACCCCCTGACCTCCGTGGAAGCTGGAGGTACTCAGCACCTCTAAAATAAGAGCGGGATGCCGGCAGGCAGCAGGAAAACTCAGAACTGGGGCCAGTTTCTCAACAGGCTTGTCTTTAAAAAAAGTGCTGATTTCTGCAGGTCCTTCCCCATTTACACAACTGGGGAATTTGGCCTTGTGCCTTTCTGGGAGGACAAGTACTGGGTATTTCGGATTCTTTCCTCTTTTCTTTCTTGCCTGGCTTCCTCCCTCCCTCATCTCGTGGTGAACACACAGAGGACTGCGACAAGAAAAGCAGAGACAATAGAGGACCCCAGCAGCATACATTATTAACCACGTCTGCATTCTTTAGCGTCCTTGCTGCTAAAATTAACACAGCCCGCGTGGCACCCCGCCAAACCCAGCAAAGCGCGTGTCATAAACAATACAGGTGGGCGCGGCGGCGGACGGTTTGTCTGTTCCTGTAAATGTCCCGTCACGTCCTTCTGGGCTTAATAATGCCCTAGCTAACCAAACTGAGTGATGGTTTTCGCAGGCTAATAACGACTCATTTGTCACAAAGTCTGACTTTCGTTTGCAATAGCATCGTAAATTTTCTGTGCATGCCTGAAAAGCAAATGCTTTTTTTTCCCCTCTTCTTGTAGCCGTAGTTTCATGTAGGCTTCCTTTCTTTTTTGCCGGTATCAAAAAAGAAAAAATATTTTGAAAAATCCTACCTCAAGAAGGGCGCAGAAGCAAATCCATTGCCCAGTCAAGAAGGACAGGACAAGCCCAGTAAACTCTTTATTTCTGGAAACACAGACCAGTCTGTTAGGGAAGCTGGAACAGAAGAAAGTACCAAAGTAGGTATCAAAGTAGGTACCAAAAAAAAAAACCTGTGCTTTCAAGTCTCCAGGTGTAGTCCTAGAGGACACCTCTCTCCTGGTGGGACCTGTCCCCAGTTAGAGATAGTGGAGGTCCCAGGAGTGGTTTTAGGCTCAACGGCAAGTGCTCCCACTGTGTCCTGCCTCCGCAGTGGAGCCATAGCACATCCCAGCATCGCTCTTTCCCAAATGTCCCAGTTTTAATGTAATGAAAAATGGCGTCCTTAGGCCAGCTGGGAGCCAGGTCTTCTCTGAGCAGGTCCCATGCATGGTGATGCACAGTGCAGGACCTCTAACATTGCTGAAATCTGTGGGGTTTTTTTTGTCCCTCCTGGCCAGGAAGGAGGTGCAGGCAGGGAGGGTTCATGAACCCCGTGAGCCAACACTATTAAATTCCATGCATGCATGCACCCCACAGGCAGAGGAGCGATCTGTCAGTTATAGAATCATAGAATCATAGAATGGTTAGGGTTGGAAGGGACCTTCAAAGGTCATCTAGTCCAACCCCCCTGCAAGGAGCAGGGACATCCCCCACTAGATCAGGTCGCTCAGAGCCCCATCCAGCCTGGCCTTGAATGTTTCCAGGG
>JAAGAY010136561.1:0-52183 GCA_011801015.1 Ardeotis arabs | reverse complement strand
AGGCCCCCTTGAGGTACTGGAAGACCGCTATCAGGTCTCCCCGGAGCCTCCTCTTCTCCAGGCTGAACAGCCCCAACTCTCAGCCTGTCCTCACAGGAGAGGTGCTCCAGCCCTCTCATCATCTTCATGGCCCTCCTCTGGACCCTCTCCAACTGGTCCATGTCCTTCTTATGTTGAGGGCTCCAGAACTGGACACAGTACTCCAGGTGGGGTCTCACCAGGGCAGAGGAGAGGGGGAGAATCACCTCCCTCGACCTGCTGGCCATGCTCCTTTTCATGCAGCCCAGGGTGCGGTTGGCCTTCTGGGCCACAAGGGTGCATTGCTGGCTCTGAGCAGCCTGATCTAGTCGAAGATGTCCCTGCTCCTTGCAGGGGAGTTGGACTGGATGACCTTTGAAGTTCCCTTCCAACTCTAACCATTCTATGATTCTATGATTTCTGGATCTTTACTCTTGTCTTTTTTGAAGATGTGCATAGTATTTGCCTTTTCCTAGTAATCAGGGATCTTCCCAGAAGGCCATTCAAAGATAACATAGAGGGGTCTTATAATAATCATGTCCAGCTTTCTCAGCACCCTTAAACTCACTTGGTTTGACATATGCTGCCACTGTACCTGTGGAAACCTTTCTTATTCCCATTGACATCCTTCTCCAGTTTCTGCTTCAACTGAACTTTGGGTTTCTGAATTCCATCCCCAGCTACCCAGTTCTCTACTCCCCCTGGGCAACCTATCCCTCCCCTACTTTGTCTTGCTGTACATTTCTCTTAGGCTTCCCTTCCTGCATTCAGACAGGAGTTGCCTGGCCTCCCACCATACCTGCTTAATTCTCTGGTCATCTGGATAGATCATTTATGTGTTTTGAGGAGATTGTCTTTGAAGATCAACAGTTAGGAGTTTTATAGAAACTGTGAATGAAGAAAGTCTCCAGCATACTAACTAGCAGACCCTGGGGAATGAAGAATGAAGTACTCTCTCCTGTCTGGCAAACTTTCCTTTTGTTGTCTTTGTGCATCATTCAGAGAGAAAGGTTGATACATTTAAGATGTTTCTGAGTGGTGTCTACAGCTGTCTGTAGACTTCTGTATGTTCAGTATGAAACTGTTTTTTTGTTGTGGTTTTTTTTGTTTGGGTTTTGTAGTTTTTCAGTTTTTGGTTTTGTTTTGTTTTTTGGGTTTTTTTTAATGATCAGGGCATTATGAGATAAGTCCTTGGCTAGACACAGAACAACTGGAAAAAATGAGTGGGTGGTTATGGCTGGTGAAACTGGAGCTATCTTCCCAACTTTGTCGTGGTCTATTCTAAGTAGTGTAATCCTACATTCTTCCCAATAGACTAAGAGTCTTTTGTGACAATAAAACACTTTTATATGAGGGATTTTAAAAGAAAAGTTGGTTAAATAACTACACTACCTACAAAAAGTACCAAGGACTGGAAGGAAACATATTTACTCATTTTAGAGATGTGATGAAGGTATCCAAGGAAGAGAACAGATTAATGGTAGTGGTGAGCAGTGAAAAGGAAAGAAAAAGCAAGGAGTACTAGCAGATTAAACTTTTTCTTAAAAAATTGAACATCTGAGATAGAGATAGGGAAAATTTGGAAGAGAAGAAGAGAGGAGGTAGAGTTGTAAATCAGAGTGATCATAGACTGACAGTAGAAAGCAATTGGTGAGATCTTAGCTGGGAGAGGAACATGAAGTAAGTAGAAATAAAAATGTACAGAGAAGAAAGAAAAAAATTGTCAGTAACTTTGGAAGTAAAGTATAAAATAAAATTCACAACCAACTAGAATATATATGGTTAAGCTGTACTGTTTTAACCAGCATGCTTCATATATTGCAATAATTATGTGTTTGGTTGTTGATTTTCAAACACCTTTTATGACTTCAGACTTTGGCTAAGTATCTCTGTTTATTTCTGTATATTTATTTATTATGTTAATTCTCAGTGAAAGCTGTGTATTTGTTTTATATAATCACAGTAATACTCAGATACCATTCTCAGAGTTTCAGTGGTTACAAGATGGCAATCTGATTAAAAATTATTATGTGTAGAAGAAAAGAGATGGGAAGAGAATAGTTCAAGTGGAAAGGACCTACAAAGATCATCTAGTCCAACTGCCTGACCACTTCCACATGGACCAAAAGTTAAAGCATGTTAATCAGGGTATTCTTTAAATGCCTCTTTTTAAGGCACTGGCAGGCATGCGGCATTAACTACCTATCTCGGAAGCCTGTTCCAGCATTTGCTCACTCTCTAGGTGAAGAAATGTTTTGTAATGTCAAGTCAGAGCCTCCTTTGGCGCAACTTTGAACTATTCCCATGCATTCTGTCACTGGACACAGGAGAGGAGAGATCAACACCTCTCCATTTCCCTTCTTAAGTCTCCTTTTCTCCAAATGAGAAGAACCCAGCGTCCTTAGCCACTCCTCACAGGACATGCCTTTCAGTCTTTCACCAGCTTTGTTGCCTTCCTCTGGATGAGTTCAAGTCCCTTAACATCCTTCTTAAATTGTAGGGTCCAGAACTGCACACAATACTCTAAGTGAGGCTGGAATAATAAACTCTTTTGACCAGCTGATTATGCTGTGTTTAATGCACCCCAGGATGCGGTTTGCCCTCCTGGCTGCCAGGGCACACTGCTGGCTCCTACTGAGCCTATGCTTATATATTGAATGTAAAATATAGGGTTACTCTTAGGTACATGAAGCATACAAATTCCTTTCTTAATCTGTTCAAGCTTTCTAAAAGAACTATTTGTTTATCACATTATCAATGTTTAAGTCATGGAAACTACTTAAAAATCATGGTAGAATTTAGATCAAAGTATTTAACCAAATTCTTGCCTTAAATAGTTTGAGTAGTATGATAACTCTGTTTACCCCTCCTCTTGGACTGATTTCTGAATTTTTCTTTGGCAGTTGAGGATGGACTGCATGCAATATAATTAATATCTGGAAAAGCAATTTTTTTTTTTTTAGTATCTGAGACTAATTTGGAGCTTCCATAACTGACATATAGATATTCTGATAATCAATGTTTATGCATAAATACTTGTGAATTGATTCCCTTTATGCAGAAGGTATCAAGGATATCCTTGCTGTGTAATTTCAAATGTATTGTAAAGTGATTTTAATATAAAATCAGAGTACATGATGCTTCATAATTTGTTTTAAAAATAACTTTACAAGATAAGTTTTACATTATTGTCTTTTTATTGAAATAATTTTAAAATATGTATTCTGCCAGCTTTTCTGTTGAACACATTAGTCTGTGGGAATTCATTTAATGTCTTTATTGTGTTCCACAGAAACTTTCACAAATACTGAGATAAGGTTGTAGGTAAAACACAGATAAGGCATTTTAAATAAGACTAAATTATGCTAAAGAACAAAGACACAAGTTGAGATAGGGAAGATTCATTTTCATCATTTTCTATTTCCATTCCAATAATGGAATTTTCATATGGGCATGATTCCCATACATGCTACTGGTGGTAATATTCCTTGTAAGTAATCTATCTCTGTAAAGTAGAAAATGCATATTACTAAGACAGTATTTATTACTATGGTAGCTACTTAAAACTGATTTCCTACTTGTAGCATATTAGATGTAGCATTGTAGATAGTTAGTAGTATGTGGTTTTTATTGTATAGGGCCAGATTATTTACAAGAAATTTGCTAATAGTCTATATTCCAAATAATATTTAAAAATACTGAATAAAAATGTAATTTCTATTTTACAAAGTTCATAGTAAGAATAATGAAGACACAGTATCACACTTCTGATGAGTAATTTTCCTGTTGTGTAATATGTTGAAAGAAAATTTTATGTGTCAGCACATAAAAACTATACAAAATGTAATAAAATAAATCTTTGCAAAGACAATTTCTTAACAATTCAACAGTAATTTTTTTATACAAATTGTGTTTGTGACATGTATTTTAAAGGTTTTGGTACATAAAGCATTGTATTAGAAATAACTGTCTTAGAGGAATTTATGGTCTTAACCTCTAGCAATCTCTGTCAAGTCTTCTAAAACAAGGTGCTAATGCACTTGGAGTTGAGGGTTAAGCAAAGTTGAGAAAAATATTGCCTGAGTTACCCAGGAGACTAAGGTTACTCTCTGAAACGAAAATGAGCCTAAAGTGATAGACTTTGAAATGTCACTATCAGATTGTGCCTGAGAAATGTTTAAACTTATCCACTAATTAACTGTTTGAACCAAGTAAGTTAACTTCATATAAAAGCATTTTCTCAAATAATGTATGAATCAGAGGTGAAAAAAAAATACTCTTATTTATCTTTGGAAAGCTTTTTTAGTGTTGTTTTAGGTTACACTTTCCACTACAGAAATTCGAGTGAAATTCTAGCCTTCATTAAAAATGAATACTATTTTGAATAGTATCAGGAACTTGGCAAATATATATGCCTTGCATGAAAAAAGGTCACACACCAAAGCAATGAAGCAATCTTCTATAGTTTAGTAGTGTAACTTCAGCTACCTACCTCAGAATGTCCAAATGTTCTAAATTTTGCTTGAGCTAACAAGACATGTAGGATAATTACAAGATAAGAAGTAAACTGAATGATTTTTAAACATTAACTTGTTCTAACAACACAACCCTAACAAGTTTCTGTTCACCAGTGTGCGTGATACTTTTGCATATTTATGAATATAGTCCTGCAACATAATCAAGCTTGCTTGTGTTTACATATAAGCATATATAAAAAAAGGAATCTCATGAACTTTGAGATTTAGGCTGAATTAATAACATATCGAGGTACCGTCTTGATTTCAGAGGGGATGGAGTTAATTTTACTCTCAGTAGCTGGTGTGTTTTGGATTTCATATGTGAAGAATGTTGATAAACACACTGATGATATGAGTTGTTGCTAATGAGACCAAGGACACTGTTTGGCTTTCCAGGTCTTGCTAATGTGCAGGTGCAGGAAGCTTGGAGGGATACAGCCAGAATAATTGACCCAAACTGTCAAAAGAGAGTATTCCATGCCATAAACACCATGCTCAGTATATAAGTGAGGGCTAGCCAGGGCAGGCATGGCATCCTCTCTCTCCTTTGCTTGCTGCTCAGTTTCGTTTCTGTGATCATTACTCTGGACAGGCTGTATCAGTCACTGGGACATCAGGTGGTAAGAAATTGTGCATTTCCATATTTTAATATCCTTATATTTTGTTATTATTGTCATTTTCCTTTGCTATTCTATAACTTTTGTAAGACTCTCAATTGTCTTCATCTCAACCCATGAGTTTTCCTTTCTTCCTTGTTCTCTCCCCTATCCTGTTGGGGAAGGGGAGGGTGAGCAAGAAGTTGTGTGGTAACTAGGGCTAAACCACAACAGGTACCTAAAAGCAACGTCTGTAGATCTAATTTTACACAACTTACTTGAGGTTGTGTAAAATATATGATAGAACTGGAATTAGAAGTATCTATGTCTGTTCCTTAACCTGTGTATCACCAAGTCTGCCTATCTTTTAAAATTGATTTGTAATTATTTTCGTTTTGTAACTACAGTGTACAAGAACACTCAAGTCAGTTGTGTTCCCATACACACCAGATTATACTAATTGATTACTATAATAATGCCAAATAATATTTTTACATTGTTTCATATTTAGCGGAAACAAAGAGCTTTTGTCATGCATTAAGCTTTTTTTTTTTTTTTAGAAGAGAGGCATATTGTCTGAATATCAACAGAAACAGAGTTACTTATAGACATGGTAAGTTCATTCTGATGTGTAGAATAGAAAAGAGTGCATTTCATATACATTAATATATTTTGTACATGATTATTTGTGAATTTATTCTGAAATATGAAGAAAGATGATCTGAAAAGTTGTTTCAATGTTCTTCACTTCTGCTTTATTTACATAAAGATTTCAAATGCTGTCACAATATCAGTCAGATAATAAGAAAGGAATAATAACTAATGAGTAAAAGTATTAGATACACATATATAAACATATATAACTCAATTTTGCATTTCTCTTCTTGACAAATTTTCAATTTTCTTAGGAAGTGGTTGAAGCAGTGAGAGAACTGACTGGGAGCTTATCTCTCTCCTTAGCTTACAGTCTCTCCCTAACCTGATTTCTGATCATTTAGACTAAAAGTGGAAGATGTTTTCTATTCTTTGTCCTTAATAGTAAGGCCTGCCCATGGAAAAGATTTCCTCAGGGGTTATGTACTTCAGAATTTTAGTTAAGATATCCAGACTATGTAGAGATTTGATCAACCTTGACTGCATCAGGTGTGGCAATGGGGTGCATTGTACCACTGATAGTCTTTGTTTTCAACAGTTAGTACTAAGTGAGATAACAAAATATAAAATGCAGTCTTGTGCTAGCCACAGAAGTAAAGCTATGTAATACAGTAGTAAGAAGCAATGCAATCTTGAGCCTTTTTCCAGGAATAATTCATCACCTTGGTTCACCTCAGTTCTCTAGGTTGGAGACACATGATAGGGCTTCATTCCAGACATTTTAACTCTCTTTGTTATTCTCAGCTGACAGGTAACACTTTTCAGTCAGTGAACTATTTAAAATGAAATATAGCACAAATGAGCACAGTAAGACGATTAAAAGTGGTAAATGGAGTTAGGCCCAGAGCTGAGAAGTTACATGTGTCAATGAATGTACCACATGAGTACTTTGGGGAAATCGTGTTTTAGATCAGAATAATAATTTTTAAAACATCCTTATAAAAAGTAACATATAAATTCATAGACATTGTGTCTCTTTGTAGACAATAATTTGAGTAAATTTTAAAATAAGAAAATGCAGAAGAATTTGTCAATCTGACCATAATTTCCTTTGGTTATTAAATAGAACACATTCACAGACAACAAGCTCTACACTTGAACACTTAATTATTGAAGTAAAATCTAATTGGCTGTTTCTAGTTGCACAATTAGTAAAAATGCAATGATGTTGCACACCCTGGCCCTTCACCTCTCTCCGATGTCCTCTCACCATGCCATAAAGTCAATTGCTATGGTTGCCACTTTAAAATGATGACATAGTGACTCTGAATATATTAATAAATAGTAATGGGAGGGCTGATGTTAACTGTGGTTTTACAGCACAGAATGACAAACCTAACACCTGCTTCCAGCAATCCGCTATCTATTTCACTCTGCATTCCACCACCTAGGCCCCACATTGTTCTCCCACCATTTGGACACAGTCTGAGCTCTGCAAACAACAGACAGACCATTCCTAGAACAGAAAGAGTCTTAAGTCATGAGAGAGCCTGTGGATACTTGAACTTCAGCCTGAGAGGAGGAATATTCCTCTCTACCTTCAAGGATGGGCAGATGAAAGAGGGACCATAGCTTTATCAAAGAGAGAAGAGTCTAAGCCTGCATATCGAGACTGAAGGGAAAGCTTCTGAGCGACTAACATTTTTCACATTTTTTCAAGAATTCAGGCACCTGTTAGAGAAGATTCTTGACTTTGTATTTAGTATGGACATGCTGTTCTGATTTCGGCAGGGATGGAGTTATTTTCCCTCTCAGTAGCCTATGTATTTTGGATTTCATATGTGAAGAATGTCAATAAACACACCGGTGATATGAGTTGTTGTTAATGAGACCAAGGGTACTGTCTGGCTTTCCAAGTCTCGCTAATGTAGAGATGCAGGAAGACAGAATACTTGACGCAAATTGGCCAAAGCGAGTATTCCATGCCATAAATGTCACGCTCAGTATATAAGTGGGATTTGGCCATGGGGAGGTATCCATTTTCTCCATCTTGTCTCTCTCTCACTCACTGGCACCATTGCCTCTGCCTTGCTGGCTCACTTTTGCTCCTTTGCTTGCTGCTTGGTTTCATTTCCATGATCGCTACTCAGGATGGGCTGTATTGGTCACTGGGACATCGAGTGGTGAGAAATCATGCATTGCTCATTTTGTATATGTTATCATCCTTATATTTTCTTATTATTGTAGTTTTCCTTATATTTTCTTATTATTGTAGTTTTCTTTTGCTATGTTAGTAAACTGTCTTCATCTCAATCCATGAGATTTCACTTCTTCCCGATTTCTCTCCCACATCCCACAGGGAGGGGAATGGTGAGCAACCAACTGTGTGGTGACTAGGGCTGAACCACCACATCTGCTCAGAGCACATGGAAGGCAAACTTTTCATGCAGTAGGAACTCCAGGTAATTCTGAACTCAACTGGAGTCAACCCAAGGTAATTTGGCAGTTGAACTAGATGATTGTTGTAGGTCCCTTCCAAATGAACTGTTCTGTCCTAATCTATTCTAATCTCAGAATTTGTATTAACATTTAATACTGATCCCTTCCTGCACCTATCTAGGAGGTAACTTGTACATCAAGCAGTGCTTCCTTCCCATCAGAAGGTGAAAGAATCAGGAGATCTTCCAATGGGAAGGACTCAGACTAAGGACAAGCGAAGTACAATGTTCCTTGCAGTCAGGCTGAGAAAAAAAAGAATCTAGATCTTTAACTCTCCCTCTTAATACCTGCACATGCTCTCCAGCCTCAGCTGTGTACCTGTTTTTTCTTGGTTCCCATAGTGAACAAGAAGCACTAAAACCTTTAGCTGAGTCTCTTGCTTTGAAAAAGTCTCTCTTTCATGTATTGATTTTTATATTTGCTGTGTGTACACATATGCATTTGCACAATGATCAATGTCTCTTCACAAATATATTGCTGTGTTTGACTGCATGAGTAGAGTTTATCTATCACTTCTGTTAAAGAGAAGCACTTGAAGGTTCTGAGGGTTTATAGTTTCCATCACACTTCTGTTAGAGTTGCAGTCTTACTATAGTCAGGCTTTCATACTTCCCTATATATGTAAGTATTGCAAATTATTTAAGTGGTGTACTCTCTCCTCTCTGTCTCCGTTAGCCATCACCACCTGACTGGAGTTCAGCACCTAATCCAAATGGCCATATGGCCCATGATAATGCTAAATACACCTGGTTCTGAGCAGATGGGGTTATGTCAGCCTGCAGATTGCAGAATAAAACTTCAGCATCAAGGAAAAAGGTACCATCAAGATCTATACCAGAAGATTTACATTGTTAAATACATAAACAGTTTCTGAGCAGATGCATCTGGTGAGGGGCAATTACCTCCTATTGTGATTCAGAAAGTCTTCAAGAGTGGAGTCAAAAATGTTAGAAGAAGAAAATAAAGATCTAAAAATCCTCTACAAAAACAAAGTGAAGGGAAGCACAATAAAAAAAAAAATGGGTTTAGATCTTCCAAACGAACCTGAAATGATCTTCTATTCCATGGCAGCAAATACAATAATATAACTGGGAAGGAAAGGTTAATACTCTCCTTGAAACTACTCAGATATTTTCTAATCAAATCCAATAAATTGAAACTTTATATTTTCTTTAGTGTGAAACTGAATTTGATGCTGAGTTCATAAAAGAAGCCATTCTAACAGTATCATATAATAAGTTACTTTTTATTTCTAGAAAGATAAACTTTCTCTCAGTATTAGAAGACTTTTTAGTTAAGTGTGAACTGATACATTCTTTTGTTTAGTGTTTTATTAAATTATTAAATAATTGCCTTTGTTTTCCCCATTTCTGCATGACTGTAATTTCACTATGTTACTTCTCATGAATATGTGATGAATCTGTATGCCGATAATGTTCAGAATTCAGAGTTCTTTCTTTTTTTTGGAGATTGGAAACTGACTTTCTGCTCATGTAAAAAAGAAAACCAATTTTCAAAACGGAGGTGTTTATTTTTCCATTTGTCTCACTTGAGAGATTTCATAAATACTGATGTCCTAGGGCTATAGACTCAGCCTGTGCACCCAGCCCCCATTGACATCCCTGACATTTTATTCTTGGTTAAGGGCAACATACGACCAGTCATCTCTCACACCCATTGATCTCCTGGAGAAATAAAACAAAGAGAACTGGTTTTCAAATATCAGATTGCTGGTCTCTGTGTTTTGTTACTTTCTGAGATTTATATATTTAGAGTGGCAAAATAAGTACTTGCTAAGGTTTTGACACTCACTAGAAAGCTTTCAAATGACTCTTATCTGACAAATAAGTACAATAGTATCAGCCTTAATACCTTCTGTACCAAAAAGTTTGACATGATCCTCACATCTTAAACTCTACCAGCCCCCTAGCTGCACATAGTTGATCCATTAATCAAATTTACTGTTGTCTATACTTACTTGTGACTTCTGTTAAAACCTATTGGTAGGACAAAATATCAGTGCTGCTTAAAGCTTTGTTCCGGTATTAAAAATGGTATATCTTTTAGCTGTGAAATAAATCTTAACATATGCTATTCCCTGCTTTGACTGTTTCTTCTGGAACCTCTTTGATCTATTGTTTATAGCAAGAAGAAAAAAGAGATGCTTTCATCTTAGTTGCTACTGATAGACTTTTCTTTCCAGATTAACAGAATTCCTTGTCTTTGTAAGGTTGTGAGGTTGGGAAATATACACGTCATCACATATCATCACCTTTCATGATAGATCATGGTACAATGAAATTTACAGGTAAGCTGGAACTATTTCTAATTTCATGAGGGTGCTTAATTTCCTTGTGTGTCCTTCCAGACATCTCAATAAGGTTTGTTTTCCATAAGTTTGATAACTTTTGTATTATCACAAGCCATAATGTTCTTCGAAACACTCATTTAAAGACTACAGTTCTTACTCACAAATGCAACAATTATTGTCTTCTCATGATAGTTATTATCTTCTCATTGTCTGCTTTGAGACTGCACCTAGAGTACTGCGTCCAGCTCTGGAGCCCCCAGCATAAGAAGAACATAGTTGGAGTGAGTCCAGAAGAGGGCTACAAAGACAATCAGAGGGCTGGAGCACCTCTCCTGTGAGGACAGGCTGAGATAGTTGGGGCTGTTCAGCCTGGAGAAGAGGAGGCTCCGGGGAGACCTTATAGTGGTTTTCCAGTACCTAAAGGGGGCTTATAAGAAAGATGGGGAGAAACTCTTCATCAGAGCCTGTTGTGATAGGACGAAGGGTAGTGGTTTTAAAATAGGGGGAGGTAGATTCAGACCTGATATAAGGAAAAAATGTTGTGCAATAAGGCTGGTGGAACACTGGAACAGGTTGTCCAGAGAGGTGGTAGCAGTCCAATCCCTGGAAACATTAAAGGCCAGGTTGGACAGGTCTCTGAGCAATCTGATCTAGTTGAAGATGTCCCTGTTCCATGCAGGGGGGTTGGACTTGAAGATGATCTTCAAAGGTCCCTTCCAACCCAAACTATTCTATGATTCTATGATTTGGCGAACTTATTGCAGCAGTATGTGTGTAGGAAACCTATAAAGGAATTAAATTTAGGAACAAATAAATATGTTTATTTCAGTCATCAGGTGAATATATTCTTTGATTAAGTTGATTATTTTTATTTCTTTTTCTCAAAACTTCATGAAAATTATAGTTGACTAGGATGAGACTGAATATTTCACTCTCTGAAATACTAACAAATACCCTAACCCTTTATTAGATGCTGAACCTACAGCTAGTCACTTTTTACAGATTCAGTACCTTATGACTTCCCTGTAGTTCACAGGATATTTGATTACAACATACATCTGTTGCCAGTTCTCAGGCAGTTAATCCAGAAAGTTTTAAATTGTGACAATGCTAAATAAAGCTGTGTGTAAATCTTTGAGTAGCAAGGTAGAGTGTGAGGTATATTCACTGACACTTTCTACACAACACTTGCACAGTCCTTCAAGTTGCCTCTTGCGGCTTCAGAACCTTAGAGCTATGGTGTCTCACTTGATTCCTCTCACATGGTTGGTAAGGAGGACTGCCTCTGTGTGCCAGGACACTGTCACCTTGCTGCCTGAAAGCAGACAAATCACAGGTGTCACAAAAGTACTATGGGAAGAGAAAAAGCCCTTTGAGCCATATCACTTCCCAAATTATGGAAGTAGAATGGAAAAAGATCCTAAATACACTATTCTTTAGTAAATATGGTGATGGAAGACAAGACTAGTTAAAAAACCCAGCAGTGCCATTCTCAATTTCTTCAGGAGGACATCCACACATGTTGGTTTTTTGCATAGTTTTACATGATTTGTAAACATTTGGTTGTCTTTTGTTTAAATTGATTGTAATAACTTCCATTGTTGGAAATGTTCCACCTAGTTGCAGTGTAAAGGTTTGTAATCTGAAGCATTTTGATGAAAACCAAAAATAATAGTTTTCCAGCTTTTAAAATGTTTTTGCCAAGAATAAATTTATTTTCCTGTACTACATATATCATATGGAAAAAACTCAAAAGCATCATGAAGTGTCTAGATATAAAATAAAACAGGATTTAATAACATGGTTCAGTTGCTCAAACCAAATTGGGAAGCCTGTACATCTTTGAAATGTGGCCTTTCAAACAGTATTGTGGTTTAAATAACTGATGTAAAATGTATCGCTCCAGTATATGTTGCAGTGCTATAATCTTTTCTATGTTTTTGCTGCAGTGATTGCTATAACAATGTATCAAAACACTGTTTTGTTTCAAATCCAAAACTAGAACATCTAAAAGTGATTTTAACTCCCCTAGAGAAGAAAGAATTAAAATAGACTGATAACATAAAAAAAAAAACTCTCTTTTTTTTTTGTTTTTTACTTTCTCCATTTTCTTTTCTGGAGTAGCATAGCATAAGTAAAGTCAGTGCAAGTTTCCTTGTGCTATGCTAAGGTGGAATTTAGCCCCTAACAACTCTGGCCTGTTGGTGGTTCTTGTCCTTTTAGGGATGTGCTGACTCTGAAAGTGTCATTTGTGAGATGTTTTATTTGTTCTTGTTATGGAGGCACCTGTCAACTTGGAACTCAAGTGACAATAGGAATCTTATTATTAGAGATGTACCAAAACCAAAGTGCCTGCTATTTCTTTCCACTTTCTATCAGCAGGCTAATATTCCTTCTCTATGTGTGACACGTTTCCTATTTGTTGGGAACCAAAGTATTTTATTAGTATACAACAGAGGTCCAGTAACAATGCCTGACTGAATGCAATTAAAGAAAAAAAAAAAAAAAAAAACAAAAACCCCCCAAAAACCAACCCCTTCTTTCTTTATTAACAGAAAGTATTACCAAAGGTTTGGATACTATACCTGGATAATAATGAATTTAAAAGAAACTTTTAAAATGTTTAGCTGTATTAGAAAACATTTTCCTTTTCAATGCTTTTGCTACATTTCTGAAGAAAGCATTAATCTCAAAGATTAGATCCTTCTGCAAGTACAGCACAGGTTGTGAGGTCATGGGTCTGGATCCTGCATTTGGTTCCAGCCACTGGCTGTGATTTTCCTTGGTCAATTTTGTGTAGCCTGTGAAAAAGTGAAAAAAAAAAAGTCTCAAAAAAAAGTAGAAAAAAGAAAAAAAACAACAGACAAACTAAGAGGTTCTGCATCATCTAGTAAGAACTTCAGTACATAAGAAAATAAAGGAAAAAGTAGTACTGTGGATGCTGTAGTAGCTTGATATTCTTCAGTGAAATCCTTCACTACTCAGGAAAGAAAAACACAGGAAAAAAATAGTGAATAGGATAGAAACAAAAATAAAATGTGGTTTTCATCCTCAAAAATCCTGAAACTAACTTGTCCAACAACACCCAATTCTGAAAGCTCTACACTTAAGTCATGCTTTTGCTTGCTTTTCTCACCATCTATTGGCTTTCAGATCCTTCTAGATTGAGAGTAAGCAACGATATTAAGCTGGTTCTTCCCATATCTTTACTGCATCTTCTTGCCTATTCCTTATTTTGCCAAAAGCAACTCTTTGTGTAGCTGTTCAGTGAACTGGATAAAGACTGACTTAAAATCAACTGGAAAAAAAATGACATTTATCTAGTAAATTGACATTTACTAGATAAACTTCTAGGTGCTTTAAAGACCAAGGGTCCCTGAAAAAGACACTGAAAAAAACAAAGGATTAAATTAAACAGTACCATCATCAGGCAGAAATTACTCTTCAACAGCCGAGCACTTTTGCAAATGAAAGAGTGAGGTTAAAGTGGATCACAAGTACCATGTCAACAAGCAATTTTATACTGTTCAGAGAAAAACATTTGTCTACTTCCAAAACACAGCTTGCAAGAAAAGAATTTACCCTGCTGCTCTACTCTCCAATGATTTCCCTCATTGACTGTCTTTCGAGGTCATTTCTGAATACTCCAATACTTTGCATATGTTTAAGGTGCAGTAAAAATCAAAAACTCTGTCACAGTTTAGCCCCGATTGGAACTAAGCTGTGCAGTCTCACTTACTTACCCACTCTCCCCACCCTCTGAGGGAATAGGGGAGAGATAATATAACAAAAAGCTCAAAGTTTGAGGAAAGGATAAGGAGAGATCATGCAAATTAGCATTACGAGCAAAATAGACTCAACTTGGGGAAAACTATTTCAATGTATTAATGATAAAACCAAAGCAGGATAATGAGAGAGGAAAAAACCAACTTCCCTACACTCCTCCCCTCATCCTGGGCTTAACTTCATTTCAAATTATCTCCACCTCCTTCACTCTTGAGCAGCACAGGAGCCAAGAGGACATGGCTAAAACGACTGATAAAAAGGCAACACAGACACTTTTGCATCAAAATTTTTGATACTTAGGAAGAGGAGAATCAGGAACTCTAATAAAAAGTGAGCAATAACATTCACAAATGTTGGACTAAATAGGTACTTAAAGCTATACTTAGATTTCACTTCCGATAAGGGAAGAGAGGAAGAAAGGGTGCTTCCTTATAGAATGGTTAACATAAATTATCTTTTCTCAATGGAGTGACAAAGTTACTCTCTGAGTCTCCCCTTGCAGGCATGCCAAAGAAGTCCATAGCCATATATCATGAATCCTCCCTTGTATCATGACAAAGTCTTCAAGGGTAATATTGTGTAAGAAATCACAGTCTCCACAAGACTTGTGCTGGTGTTGGAAAAGTAAAGGATAACATACAGAACAGTGAGAAGCAATCTAAAGTGTAACGACATCTTTCTCCTCTCCCCTCTTCACCCACCTAGACCCAGCACAGGGAGCAAGTAAAGTGCTTGCAATAGGACTGCACTATGTCGTTTGACTACATATTCTGCTGTAATCTGGGAGTTTATTTATTTTCCCCCATGGTCTATTTAGAAATGATTTGTATTCCACATTGAAGGAAATTATTTATTAATTTTTTTTGTGAAGATAGATGGAGAAAGTTAAGTGCTGTGGAATATTAGTGTATATAGCAAGTTTTAAAAACGTGAGTTCAGAATTAGAACTTCGTTACTTAAACATCTGACTGTGTAAATATAACTGCAAAAAAAGATATTTTAGCTCAGGTTTTGCCTTTTATCTCCTTTTTTCTGAAAAATAAATCATGGACTTACATTTAGCCAATACCATGTTTTAGTTTCATTACTTTTTAATATTTTATCCATAAAAATAATTAAGTGAAACATAGTTAAATTTATGGTGCTTTACCATGCTTATAATAATATAAATGTTGAGAAATATTTATCAGAGAGAGATTTATATATTGATATTGATATATTTATATATATATTAAAAATATTGATATATTTCTCTGTATCCTGGTTTCAGCAGGGATGGAGTTAATTTTCCTCTCAGTAGCCTGTGTGTTTTGGATTTCGTGTGTGAAGAATGTTGATAAAACACACTGATTATATGAGTTGTTGTTAATGAGACCAAAGACACTGTTTGGCTTTCCAAGTCTCACTAATGTGTGGATACAGGAAGCTGGGAGGAAGACAGACAGAGTAATTGAACCAAACTGTCCAAAGAGAGTATCCCATGCCATAAACGCCATGCTCAGTATATAAGTGGGGGCTGCCCATGCTGGGGGCATCTTCTTCCACTTCTCGCTCGCTGGCATCATTCCCTCTACCTTGCTGGCCCCCTTTTTGTTCCTTTTCGCTCCTTTTCTTGCTGCCTGTTTTCGTTTCCATGATCAGTGCTTAAGACGGACTGTATCAGTCACTGGGACATTGGACGGTGAGAAAACACACACTGTTCATTTGCTATATTTAATATCCTTATATTCTGTTTTTATTGCAATTTTCCTTTATTATTTTAGTAAACTGTCTTCATCTCAACCTACGATTTTTCCTTCCTTCCCAGTTCTCTCCTCCATCCTGCTGGGGAGTGGGACAGTGAGCGAGAAACTGGCAACTTGGCCTAAACCATCACACTGTGAGAAGCAAAATAAGCAAACCCAATTCATTTTATGACTAAGAATGTAAGCTGATAGAGGAGAGATTTACATTCAAATCTTTGCTCTAAAGAACACTGAGTATGTCAGCACAGAGATAGGTGCTATTTCTCCCAAATCAAAGCCATAACTGTTAGAAAAGTAATGCACATGCATGTTCTTTTTCTTCTTCCAATTAACTTTTAATTGGATGCGCATGTGGAGAGAAGTTACATCTGTTTATCCAGCATTCCCTTTAGCCTATGAAGTAGAACATGTAATCAGAAGAGACTAAAAGAGGTTAAATGAGAGGTGAACATTGAACAGGAGATGAATACATCCTTCGTGAGTACTCTAAAAGTGAACTATTAAAATCACAAATTCTTAAAGTTTCACATCTTTATACAGCAAAATACTGACAAAGACTCCCGACTTCATAAGAAAGCTAAAGCCTGGGAGCCAGTATGAAATAGTTGATATCTTGATGCCCACAACAAAGACCATATTGGGGATATCCTGCAGTACAAAACCTCTTTCCTTTGCTGAATAGCAGGCAACCTTATAATTATCAGCAGATGGTTTGCAAGAATTGAGATTTTTAACTACCAAATCTTGTATACATAATGCAAGACCAAAAGACCAAGACCAAGTTAAATGGCCTGAAAGTACTCTTAAAAAAATTGTCTCAAATTTTGGTGGGCATATTGGCTTTGTTTGGATTTTTTTTTTCCCTATGACTGTGTGGGGCTAACTCTGGAATGCTAGTCCTGCAAACACTCTTAATGTTTAAGTTTAAATCAATAGGAGTAAAAATGCACACACACTTGAGCCGTATCGGCTTGGTACTGTACAATGTCATTTTCCTAGACAATGACACATAGAGACGGATTTAAAACCCTCTTTCTCGGTAGAAAAGCTGGAGTGAATGTAGCTTGTGAATCATCTCAGCCAAATGATGACTGTGAATAGGCTGAAAAGGAACTAATCCCTAAATTAAAAACCACAATAATGGGACTATAAGCTAAATCTCTATTGTAGAATTTTCCATTCCTTTTCCTGGGTAATTTTTTCTGAAGATTTTTCCTGGAAATTTTCTCTTATCTTATTTATAGGTATGTTAATTTTTTTCCCTTTCATGGAGTGTAAGAGAATTGAATCAAAATATTAATAACTTTTTATCTCTAAAGGTTTTTTTTTTTTTACCTAGATCTGTGCAAATTCTTTGCCACAGAAAAAGGAAGTTGGTGGTGTTTCATTATTCAATGGCTTGACTTGACCGAAACTCCACCGAAAAATGGGGTAAAAAGTGTAAGTTGTAAGAAATTTTGTATAAAATTTCTTTATTCTCTGTGTTTCTGAAAATTGCATGCTTTCTTTATGATTCTCTATACACAACACTGCAAATAAATTTTTTAAGCAGGATCAGAATGTCATATATCAGTCATATTCCCACACTAGAGAAACATTTTTTCTTACAGCATTTAAATTTTAGCTAACTTAATTGCAGTAAAGCAAAAATCTTGAAGTCTAATCGTAAATAGTAGAGCTGATTAAGATTTTAACATTTTTCACTATGCAGCATTGCAGACTGTGTTTTCTGTTAACTGCCTAATTGATCAGTAAGGATCTCCAATGAAGATTTTAATTCTTGACATGTGCAGAAATATAATTTATTTCAGAAAAACTCATGTAAATATTTAGAAAATATTTGTGTAATAAAGAGGATGTAACAAATAGGGTTTATAAAATAACTCTTTAATTTTAGTAATATTCTGGATAAAAAAAAAAAGTTTGGTTACTTCTTCACCAAACTTTTGAGGTATTTAAAAAGAAAATTTAATGGAAAATGAAGAACAACTAGTTTAAGAGATAGGTGTGTCCTCAAAGTAATTCAGTAATGTCCTGAGGTATTAGATTGTGATTAGAACATGATGCCTAGCTTCTAAAAAACATTATTTATGCTATCATTAGTTGACAGTTACTTTTATAGGCAGTTAAGCATTATTACATAAAGAAAAAATTATGGATGGGGTTTTTGAATAAACATTTCAGGAGACAGATTTGTTATCAGAAAAGCTATGACGTGTTTACCACTGTGCCTAAAGGCATATCTCACTTATATAGAGAAACGTTTCAGGCTTAAATGCAGACAGTTAAAATATATTTCCACAATGCAATAATGATTTCCTCATATTTTATGAATCATATATGAAAATATCATATCTGAAACACAGATGTATATGTATATACATATATTTTGTCTACGTATACACACATATTACAAATTAAATAGATCACATTCATAAGATAGAATATATTCTAAGATAGAATATATTTTTTCATGTATATTATAAATAGAAATATAGTTATTTCCCCTTGAAACCTCTTGAGTATAAATTAATAGTTTAAATTAAAAAGTAAAGATGTAATGAACAGGAGATGCAATTCGCAGGTAATCTGATTCCACTTGTCTGTATCTAAAGTTTGCCTTAGCCAAAACTTTTATCACTAAAAATGTTAATGTACAGAAGCACTAAAATAACATTTGGAATCTAACAACTTTTCTTGAAATTTGAATAGAAATGGATATTCTTATTGTTGGCTCTCTCACTGACAGTCCAACCCAGGACACACCAGAGCCCCACTCCAGGGAAGGAAGAGCATCACACAAATACCACCAAGCTAAGCCTTCACCTTACTGCCGCACAACGCAATGTTAAATACCTGTACACCCGCTGCGCACACGCCCCCTGTGCTCGTGAACCTATCCGTGCGAACCACCTCCCCTGTGCACACCTGCAGCCCATTCCTGCTGGCAGCCTTGTTGCTGGGCTGCGAGTTCCGCCTAACAACACTCACCTGCTTGCTAATGTGACCCAACAATTGCTAATGTGACCCAACACTTATAACCTTGTCCAATTTTCTTCATTGAAGAGATGCTTCAGAAGACTTTGGATTTTTATGTGATAAGGTAGTTGTAGGTTTTGCAAACTACATGTCATTACAATAGAAGGTCACATTGCTAATGTGTTTAATAATAACAGTAGTATACATATTCCTCTAGATTTACTCTCTATTGTAGATTTTCCAAGTGACGACCGATTGGTGGCTGAGAATTTGTTACAGTAAGTTCCAAATGAATTCTGGACGGCTTTTTCAGCTGCTTCATTTCATCCTTATATTCACAACGATCTATCCTATTCCTGCAAAACCTTTTTTTCCGTATTGACTCTAAAGCATAGTATTAGTCTTTTGGAAATAAAAGTGACTAAGCACAGAGTGGTCTGCTGCTGAATGCAAACTAGGCATCTGAATATTTCAGAGAGTTTAATGCTTTCACTCTATTATGGTGCTCATCTGAAATCTCACTGAAGTTGTAAAAACTCCCTGACTTCTAAGGCTTTCCAACCTGCACTAGGTGAGGAGCTGATAATGCTTGTCAACAGACAGAGTATGACTGCCAGAACACAGGCTTTGAGTAATCAAAACAAGGAAAGGTCAGAGCTACAGGTGGTAGATAAAATGAGAGATGAAATGACTCAAAACACCATAAGCTTAGGTATTTTTCTTCCTTTTCTTTTTTTTTTTTTTCTTTTTCTTTGAATAAACTCTACTGTCAGGCACCTTTCTTTAAAAGTAGGGTAGTAAGCAAAAGCAAGCTTAAGTTGCTTCACCCAAGAATGCTTGGAAGTAAAATGCACTGAAAAATATCCCTGCTCTCTTGGTTTCCTGTTGTTGTTTTTACTTGTGATTATACAACTACTTTCTGCATTTCTGGAAATACTGACTACCTTCATCTAAGTGCCCATAGGGACATAACCTTCTAATGGTGGAAAGATGCAGCTAAGCAAGGGAATAGCAGCACTGCCAGTGTGTCAGCAAGTGACTTGTGTTCATTGCTATCTTCATTACTAGCATGCAGCTTGAGATGTCTTTCTAAAACAAATAGTATTGTGCTTGATTGCAAATAATACAGGCTTTCAATCTTTCTACTGTAACTGACATAAATCGGGTTAAAAACTGTCAGTCAGGTGGATTCATGGCAGCCATATCTTCAGAAAACTGACATTTCATTCCATACAAGAAAATGATATATTTCACAGAATGACTAGAGCTATTAAAAAACCAGAGTCTGACTTTTTGAAAGAGGATACGATTATCCTTGTGCTTTTTCCTTCTTTGTTTTTTAAAGGAGAACCTTCCTAATGAAATGTTTCTTTTAATTTGTGGAATTTACCAATAGATAGATCAGACTTAGATAAATATTCAATTAAACTCCATATGTCTAGGAGCTATTACCGTGAACTCCACTGTCCTTAGTGGAGTGTGAAGCTTGCCAAGCTAAAGGAAAATGTGAGCTGCCGAAACATCAACAAGAGTTCAGCAGAGCTACTTATCATTACAGTACAAATCTCCAGAGTAGGAAATGACTGTCTCTTATCTGAGTTGTTACATCCATATTTATCTAACTAGAGGCAAGACCAAGGTGATTGTGAAGCTAGACACCAAGATGCATATTTCTTTTATTGACAGTCTGAATTCAGTTCACTGTCTCTGCTCATTGTTGCTGACATTGGCACATTACAGATTCCTTGTCCCGTGTCAGTCATACTGCACAGATGCAAGGGCAGCTAGAATAGACAAATTCTGCAAAAATTCCCCAAATTTGTTGAGACCTATCAATCAGCCTAGAAGGTAAATATGTTCTTTGTGTGTGCTGTAAAACATAGTCAGAAGAATCAGCTTTTTGTGCTAGTTCCAGACTTGAGAATATTACAGCAAATAGTGTGGCCAGACCTCTGCCCAAGGTCACCCGCACAAAGCATGAATCTAATTAGATAGGAAATTGGATCTGACTCTTTGATGAGAGTTCTAGCAACTGAGCTAAGAATGTTTCTTCTTTCCTGTATCTCCTTGCAGTCTTGTTTATAAATTCCATCCAAGGGATGATATATTTCTTCATTAAGACCTAGTTTTGAAATAAGTATTTTCTCACAAAAAGAAATTATAAAAAATAAAAATCAGGAAATGGTGACAATCTCTAAAGATGAGCACTTAACTACATACACTTGATTTCTAGGTGAAACTGGATAATTTCAAGTTTTTTTCAACTAATTTTGCCTAGCAGCAGTCATAAATAAACAAGCAACATCTACATGACTGCTGCTCACTTGTTTTGTCTGTTTCACTTCGAGCCACATCTTCTGCAAATGTTGAAAATAATTTATAACTGCATCATACTGCACTCATCTGTTCTTTTCAAATATGTCATACATATTTAAGTAGAAAAAATCTACTCCTCTGTCATCCTTTTGTACTACAGTTGATTAACTTTATTACAACACTGTTTATAACTGTGATGTATCCACACCTTAACTGTTGCATGAATTTTTGGCTAAAAAGAATCTAAAAGAACTAGAAAAATGCTATAAGTAGTATGACAGCAATAATGAGAGAGGTAGAACAGTTACCATACAAAGCAGGTTAAATACAATAGAGTTTTTTACAATGGTAACACAACTGTAATCTGATAAAACTTCTGCAGTAATGAATGGTATAGAGAAGGTGAATAGGGAATTGTCATAAAAAAGTCACCCCTAGTGAAATGGTCAGGTATCCATTTGAAGCAGAACAAAAGGAAAGGGAGAGGGTAAATTAGATTTGAAAAGTAACTATCAACTCAATGCTCATGATACAAGCTTAAAATGGAGCAAAAAGAAAGAACATTTTCATACATACATGATTATGTTGCCACAGGAAGCTGAGAGGATAACTGGAACAGAAATGCTTGAAAGTCTTGTTCTATATTTTGGAATCTGAAAACAATTACAGAAAAGTGTCTCCAGATATGTTTTTTGTTTGTTTGTTTGTTTGTTTGTTTTTCCCAGCAAGTACTTTGGAATGGATTTATGCAAGTCACAAGCCAAAATGTGTATTATTTTACCTGGGACTCGAAAGTGGAAACAGACTGAGTATAGTGACACAAAATTTATCTTGCCAAGGAGACATATTAATGAGCAGAAGAAGAATCAAACAGCTGGAGACTATTTGCCTGTTCTCAGCCATGTTGATTTTTCAGACAGTGTTACCATCCCAAAAGTCACTTCTGTGGATATTTCCAAGATCATATAGCTGTTCTGCTCAGCTACATCCTCACGTTGCTGAAGCTCTACTCCCTCCTGCCTGCTTTATATCTTTCTTCTTCACCTGAGCTTGACAACTCTTCTATCTCAGTAATGAGAAGGTATGCAACCTTAAGTTTGTTTTTCTTTTGAGATGGGAACAGAATGTACTTAAATCCTATAGTTCACTAAAGGATAACAGCTCTATGTATACATTTTAATGACTTTCAACAGCATCTTTTTGTCTCTGTCCATATTGGTTATACAAAACTGAAATACCAGTGTTCCACACAGACACAAATGATATAGACATGATGTAGTTTAGAAACTGTGCAGAGATAGGTGAAATGCAGACTTTGAAGTGTAAATATATATACATATGCAGAACGTTACTTCTAACTGCAAGTCATAATTCCACAGGGAAATAGTAAAACAGGACAAAAGATGAGGAAAGGAAGTTGTAAAAATATTACTATAAGGAGATATAGAAGTAAGGAAAATGAAAAGTTAAAGGTGTGTGTATGTATATGTACTTATATGCACATTAACAGCTGAAGAGAGATTTCATGAAATAGCAATGTCAATTGCATGGAAAATATGTAGTTCTTTTACAATAGTATTACAAGCAAGAAAAGAATATATTCCAGCCTGTATCTGAAGCTAGCAGTAAATCATAAAACTGTAAACGTAATATAGGAAAGGAAGAAAAGCTCAGCAGATATTTCTGCTCTTTATTTGAAAGGTATCACCACAGTTAAATGACATTGTCTATGCTACATCTAAAAATGATCCCTTCTAGTCATATTTCTTGTCTCAGATTGTGGCCAGAAATGTAAGAGTGAAGAGTGAGAATAAGGAATGTATATTTGATACTTCCCCCTAGTAGTTGTGCGTCTCAGCATTTGCAGCTCAGAGTCTTCTGAAAAGTATGTGACTACTATGCCATTCATAATAATCACTAGATTTCCCTTGATTAACTTGTTTGGTTCATTCCTGAATTTTCTAAGTTTATCATCCATGAAGTCTCTAGGACTGAAAGGTTAATGTCTCTAATCATGTAGGTTAGTAAAATCAAATACTTTACAAGAACTGCCTGAGATTCTGCATACGCAGATTTTTTAAAAAGTAGCAGTTAAGGAACTTTATCAATGCTTATTATGAACATTTATTTAACTGAGGAAATTTAAAAAAAAAAAAAGTAAGTGGCTATTTTTATAAATCCTGGAATATGTTGGTGAAAAAGAGAACATCAGGAACTACAAGCAGAATGTGCATCAACAAATAAGTGTTTAATTAAGAATTTCACTAATAAAAATTGAAACCAAGTTGTGATTCATTTTACGTGAAATAGTCAACATGATTTTAAGAAAAATAGGTCTTACCTGTGTAAGCTTGTTAGATTTATTAGATTTGTTTAATTTGGTTACAGAACTGATTTCTAAGGGACACTCATTGGTACAGTTTGATTTCTCAAGGATTTTTTGTTTGTTTGTTTCCAAATATTATCTTTGCTGAAAAGCCAATATTAGAAGTATTTAAGCAGCTGTATGTGTGATAAACTGACAACTGATCTATGAACGGATATGTATCATTAATGGGGATTATTTCTGTGTGTCTGTTTCATTGTACCCCAAAGGGTTAAAAGTTTTCTGAGTAAGCTATATCATGATATAAAATCTTTGATGCTAAGCATTAGAGTAAAATAGTAACATTGAGAACAAGAAATTACTCATACAAGGTAGTGTAAGCCGATGGTTAAACAGTGATACTCCAACCAAATGCTGATAATATATGAGGACCTGCAGAAGACCTTATGCCTACATTAGTTTAAAGGGACAAATTATTAAACAACAACATGTAAAAGATAGGCAAGAAAACAATGCAACAATAATTTTCTTTTAGGTCCAGGTTCTCAGCTAAAATAAATCAGTATCTATTAGGTTTGATAGATCCATAAAGTATATTTTTGTGATATATATAAATCATCAAAACCAGATGGATTTATAGCACTAATTCTGTAGATTTACTCACACAGAATAAATTTCATACTGACCACTGAATACAGTACAGTATAGCCCTGTAGAGGGGCTGTTTCGTACCGGAACAGGTTGCCCAGAGAGGCAGTTGATGCCCTGTCCCTGGAAATATTCAAGGCCAGGCTGGATGGGGCTCTGAGCAATCTGGTCCAGTTGAAGATGTCCTTGCTCCTTGCAGGAGATTGAACTAGATGACCTTTAAGGGTCCCTTCCAACACTAGCTATTCTGTAATTCTATGATTCTAGGACTTAAAAGCTTTTCTAGTTCTGACAAATTTAATGAGAGAATAAAGTGGTTACTTTCTTTTCTACTGACATCTGAGTTACCAGCTGTCTGTTACCTGAAAGGTGCTGAGAAAATATAATCAGTCATAGATGTATTTTTGCTAACATTGGAATGTCTTTCCAGGTTATTACTACAGTAAAATCTACTCTACTTACTACTTCTCAAAAGTCTGTAATTTGAAACTATTATCCTTAAGTATTGCAGAATATACTTCTCAAAATATTTCTCATATTCCTTGCATAGAATTAGTTTCTATTTTGCTATTTCTGTTGAAAATAGTAAAGGAAAATAAATTGAATTTGAAAAATAAAGGCCTCCATAATTAGCAACTTTGTTGTTAAATATGGAAGAAGTTATCGAAATCACTGACCTGACATATATAAAGTTTTTGTTGTTTTTAACTGGGTTTACAGTGCAACACCTTATGATGCATCTTTGGTTTTAGGATTGAAATATTTTTGAGTATATTGCAAAAAGAGTAAATAAAATGATGTTAAATCAATATAGTTCTGATGTTTGACACACTGTTACACCAGCGTTGTGGTTTAATCCTAGTAGGCAGCTGAACCCCACACAGCTGCTCCTTCACTCCTCCCCAGTGGGATGGGGGAAAGAACTGGGAGGGTAAATACAAGCCAACTTATGGGTCAAGGTAAACACCTTTACTAGGTAAAGTAACAAGCCAAAATAAGGCATTCAATCTCTACTCATTTGCAGGGAGATGGTCAGCCATTTCCAGGAAAGTAGGGCTTCATTGCACTTAACAGTTGTTTGGGAAGACAAACACCATGACTCCAAAAATCCTTCCTTCCTCCTTCTTCCCTGCAGCTTACATTGCTTGACCACGATACCATGTGGTACAGCTGATCAGCTACAGTCAGCTGTTCCAGTTGTGTTCTCTCCAAACTTCTTGCCCACCCTCGGCCTAATGGCTGGCAGGGCAGCATGAGATGCAGAAAAGGCCTTGATGTTATATAAGAACTGCTCAGCAATAACTAAAAAGTTCTTGTGTTATCAGTATTGTTTTGGTCAAAAGTCCAAAACATGGCACCATACAAGCTACTATGAAGAAAATTAACTCTATCTGAGCCAAAATTAGTACAACCGGGGACTTGTCAATACTATACACGAATGAGCTGGCTTGAAAGTACAGGGCATGCTAATGAGTGGTTCACTAGGGGTCTTCCTGGAAGATGGTATTGCAACATTTGAGGTATTTTTGATTCTGCTGTGTCAGGATTGTAGGTATGAAAGATCAAGTTTGTTTGTTGAACTGCCTTTGATTTCAGCAGTACTTTTAAAACATCCATACCAGACAGGACCTTAAATGACCACACCCAATACTAGAAATTCTTTTGCTTTTCTCTTCTAGCCTTGAGACTGGTCTGAACAGAAGGCCAAGGTGACATTTAAGAGTAAAGGATAATCTTAAAGTGGATATTTATGATGGCTTTCTTGCTAATGTTTATTTTGTGTTATACATACAATGAAAGCATCTATATTTTTGTAAGGATTAAGACCAGAATATTTAACCTGTAGCTTAAAACTTAAGATAAAGAAAAATGCACATGGAGACAACAGTTGCATGTCTACTTAGTTCTGTCTCTGCAAAGCAAGCAGGAGGAAATGATTCATGGAGCAGAGGTTTTTGCTGCATGAACTTGTTTTCTAATTCATTAAAAATAAGTTTATTAATGCTAGCAAAAATAATGTGTTCATTGTTTCATTAAAAACAATTTGTGTAATTTACACAAAACTGTAAATTACACTGTAGGATCTGATGGATATTTCTTAGACTGCCTTTATTAGGATTCTCAATAAAAGTAAAAGCCATTCATTACTGAAGAATAAGAGATATTTTGGGTTATTAATGTCAGGCTAGATTTTTAGTAAAATAATTCACAATTTTTTTTTCGATTAGCTATTTTAAAGGTATGAATTTTTTCTAGTCTCATTTTCAGTTTTGGGACTAGGAAAAATCCATACATTTAAAATAGTTAATAGAAAAAATATCTGTGAATTACTTTACTGAAATAATTAGCCTAACTACTTTCATAAAGCAATATGGTGCTGCAATTTGACTCTGTAACATTTAGAATGTCAAGCAATGCTGGCTTTCAATGGCAAATCAGTTTCCACATAGTAAATGCTGAACTCTCACTGGCTTTTCATGGTCCCTACATTTCTAAACAAATTGAATTAGCTGTTATTTCCGAAGTCATGTCCATAAATCCTAAGGCATGTTGTTTAAATAAAACTAAAGGATGTGTCATGTATGCTTATATATTACCCACTAAAAGCATCATTTTTTTTATATGAGAGATGTCCAAATATAATGTTGGATAGAACATGCACTTTGTTTTGATTTGCTTTTTTTTAACTGAGTTTTTTTCTCATTTTAATTCAGATCTTGTTTTCACTGGTGTAGTCTGAAGCCCATGCAATGTTACTGTCCTTAATGAGGCCAGACTCATGAGGAGACAACTTTTGACTAAAAATACTGGACAAGCCAGCATGAATCACAAGTAGAAGATAATTGGATGAGCTCTGAGCAACCTGATCTAGTTGGAGATGTCCCTGTTCCTTGCAGGGGGGTTGGATTAGATGTCCTTTAAAGGTGCCCTCCAACCCAAATTATTCTATGATTCTATTCTATAATGTTTTTCATTACAGCATTTCCCACAGTGAGTTGCCTTACTGCAAACTAATCCTCCAATAAAGTAAAGCTATGTTTAGATTAAACAAGGTTAAAAAAATTAAAATTACTACTTGTGAGAAAGAAAGTAAACTAGCTCTAGAAAGGAGACAGAAGGCTTTCCATTTGATTGCTCCACACCTCCCAGGTCAAATGCAGAACTTATTATACTGAATTTTATGTATATACACACATTTTAAAAAGGAATACGTTTTAACTTTATCCATTTAGTCTATCTCAGTGGAGAAATCATTCTATCCTGGATGTAGACCTGGGTGTGACTAAGGGATGGCTGTGCACTAGTAACATTGCCCAGAGGAAAGAATATGTCCAAGCACATGTTATTCTGAATATTTTTAATAATGAAATTATGTTCCAGGACTAGAAAGCTATTATAAATGTCAGGAAAGTTTCCACTGTGAACCAGAGAATGCAAATTTCAAAAATGAGGAATCTTTCCATAGTAGTTTACCACTGGAACACTAAGTCCTGCAGAGAAATGCCCTAATCTACAAGCTATCGGTTGTTACATGCTTTTATTCACTGACATGACCCTAGACCCTGGAAGCTGAAAAATCTTTCCTACAGGCTAGTTATAAAACCAAAATGTGCTTCTGAAAAATTTCCTTTCATGAATCAGGATTTTCCACCAAAACCACCTCCTCTTTGATGATAAGACTTGGTTGTCTTGAATGCTGAGGCTCAATGTATTGAGTGGTTTTGAAAACAAAGATGCAGCACAAGGGTTGCTGTTCCATTTGGTGCTGTTCAATGTATTTTATAAGCTACAGATCTGAATTATGCTACTGAGTAAGTATATGCAGAGTGTCACAATTCTGACTCCCCGGTTTACCTCCCTCATACATTTGAAAATGGCATAAGTATATACACATACATCTATATAAAACAAATATATATATTTATGGTTTTATTATTTGAGATCTTGTGGAAATAAGTGGCTATAGGTAACTATTTAATTTCACACATAAATATGAAAAAAATCCTTTTGCAAATAGGACTTGAAGTTCCATGAATATCCCTCATTCATCTGCATTCCTATGTATTCCTGCATAGAGTAAGACAACTTGTGTTTCTTCCTTATGTAGCTGATACAAATAAAATCATGCCCTGAAAGAATTAGTTTTCATCTAATATTATTTTTCCAGTCTATTTTTTCTCCAGCAGCACATTTTTTTTTCTTTCTTTGTCATATTTAATATATATCAGTTGAATAGTCTATGGGTTATTGAAAGTCTTTCTGAAACCAAGACTTTCTGAAATGCCTTTATAATACATCTCAGCTGCTAGTGCGCTCTTGAAATGATTAATATTAAATAAAATGAATTTTTTACTTCTAGCCGTCAAAGGAAAAAGAAGCAAACAGAAGTACCTTGCAGAGGAGATTAGGTCATGTCATTGACAGATAGCTTACTACATGCCGAGCATAAGTGATATCAAACAGATGCTCACAGAAAGGTGGATTAATTTAAAAATGCAAAGAATCATAATACTTTGAAATTTTTGCAAACAATTATGTTCATAGGTAGCCATCTGCAATGGGTGTTAATCCAGAGATTGTTATCTATGCTGTGTATGTTCCTCATTCATTCTGCAAAGAATCCTCAAGAAAATTAACTGATTTTTCTCCAGCCTCAACATTTCTTTACTTTCATGACAATAGCATATTTTTATTAAAGTTTCTTATCTCAACAGACAGGCATTCTAGCTTGATGACTCAGGACATTTATGATATGTACTTTCTAATACCTGCTGAGCATTATGAACCAAGTTTTATGAGCTACTGCATTAAGAGCTCTTATGTCTAAAGTATAAAGCTGGAAAAGAGACAAAGTGAAATGATGATGTATCGAAATATGTTCATATAAACATACTATAATCAGATGCCATTTCCTATAAAGTATCTTCTTAGCTGAGATGTAGCTGGCGGTGGAAATTGTAACTGATTATGCAAAAAGAGTCGCCCTCCCAGTGTACTGTCATGTATTTCATCAGTTGGCACTTTTAATCTCATGAAAGACATAATCTTGAAGGATTTCCTCAATGAGTGTCCTCCTGAGATGAATATTTTTCAGAATGACTATATGATGTCAAGAAATATCTAGACATAAAGTTAAAGATGCGAGTCTGAAAATTTAAATCAATGGAAAATAAAATAACAAAACCAAAACTCCCATCCATTTGGATCTGAGATTTTGGCTATGAGTTATCTCTGTGACATTATTAATGTTCCATCAGGCTGGCGGACATTACAGGCAACTACAAACACCAGTAACTTTAGATATAGTAAACCCAATGATCCTTAAAACCACTATACTCTCAGCTCTATAAAAGACCAAATCATGCTGCTGTGTCCTTACCTGCACCTAAATGCTATTCACAAAGGCAACTGACAGCTTCAACACAAACACATAACCAATTTACTTCAGCATATATATTACTTATCTTCTGTGCATGAACTTACTGCATGCTCCAGTGTGTCCAGTGGTGAGTTCTTGAACAGGAACACATGGAAATTCATGCTGATATTTTTAGCATTCCTTACACTTTTTTTAAATGTTATTTCAAATGTTAATCTAACCTTATACTTGCATTCATTCAAAATACTTACTCTTTGCCCAAATTCTATTTTTTTCCCCCACAAAATTTTTTTTTTTGCATTTTTTTTATTTTCTAAATAACAATATGCAATATACTGAGACAAAATAGTACTTTGCAGGTTTATAAAAGCACATGTGTTTTTACAGGCACAAGAAACCCTAGTGTTGAAGTACGATTATATTTAGTACAGTCTACACTGATAATGCTTTTGACACTTAGGAAGCTCTATGCATAACATCCTCAGCTATAAATTATGGAAACTGGTTGATCTCCTCTTTATATATACAAGATTCTCCCCCTGCCCTAAGGCCTAACTGCATGAGCCAAATCCCTTTCATGACATTAGCACATGCTGAAATCAAAAGCCTGTTTCTGACATGCATGTGCCCAGGACAACATACAGCACTCCAGTGCTTCATTTCTGTAGCAGCAAAATCCTGCCAGTGAATTACATTTTCAGGTAAGAGAAACTGTGATGCAGAGCATAGGACTTCATAATGAGTCTCCTTCATTTCTTCAGTCTTCTTAGCCTCTCATTCTGGTATTACTAAATTGACTGACAGAACCACTGTGTCTTTAATGTCTTATGTGTGCTGAACGAACATGTATTACTGTGAAAGGTCAATATTTATCTGCACAAAAACCTGATTAAATGTGAAGGAATGAACAACAATGCAGCTTAATATTGTGAAAACTAGCTCCCTGAACTACGATCATCTTCTGTAACTTCCATGTAACACATTTTCTCCTACACTGCCCTGCATAATTTTTTCTTGGTGTTGATAAAAACTCTCTGGAGAACAGAAAAAAAGTAGGTGCTCCTGAGGAAACATGGTTAATTTGCTTAGATATTCTGGTTTAATTTTAGAGAAGAAGTTGAATGAACATGATTATGTTCACAGCACCATCAGTACAGTCCATATTAAAGTTTATTTAAAATCACAGATGCTAAACCAAATACTATGTATTTGAGTAAAAAACAAAAATATATATATACAAATTAGTCCATGCCTTGAAATGGTCCTGTTGAAATAAAAGAACCTAAAGGCTTTTAGCCCACAGGAAAAATAAATAAATATATAAATTAACCCATGAGCAGAATCAAGAGTAAAGCTGTTTTCACCATTGCATTTGTACTGTGTTCACGTACACGCACTGAGAAGTATTTATACGTTATAGTTATATACACACATAAATGTATGGAAATATGGAATTTAAAAATATTTTCACCAGCAAATTAGTAAGGGAAGCAAATGTGAACAAAGTGAAGATTCAGCTAGAATCTTCAGTGCTAGAAAAAAAAAAGAAGTACAAGAAAAAGAAATTCAAAATATCTTAGGAACGAAAATAAACCCAGCAATGGTATAATTTTTTTTTGTATATGTGAGCAGTAATAATGCAGAAGAATTCCAAAGTGTTAGATTTATGATTCTTATTTGGGAAAAGTAACCATATAACAAATTAATACAACACTTTTAACTGACCTAGCAGACTTTTGAGAGCAGCAGGTTCAGGAATGTTCATCCAAAAGTTTTAAGAAACCTGACAGAGAACCTTCTTACACTATTAGTATTGCTTTTCAGTAAGTCTTAAAATATTGGTGAAGTTCCACAATGCTAGAAGAGGTAGTCTGGTGCCAATATTTTATAATGGCAAGCAGGTGACTTCTTAGGTACTTGTAGGCCTGTCAACTCTTCATTGACGACAAAGAAAAACAAAGGAAATAATCAGTCAGAAATCACTGAATAAAGAACTGAAGCTTAGTAACGCAATAATGGCACTAGAGTTTGTTTATGGAAAACAGACATTGTAAAGCAATTTTTGTTTCAAGTTTAGTTGATAATAATAATAGTTTATCTCGCATAAGACATCTGCTTCTAGGCAAGGACTGACCTAGAAATTAGAATGATACAAAAATCAAGATAGTACAAACTGAGTCCATTAAAAATGCGTTGCATCTCAAAATAAAGGATATTGTCATTACTAAGGACGTCTATACATATGTGAGGTAGATAACAGGGCAGTTAATGTTTTTCTTAAAGACATCAAAAGCAAAGTTTATAAGAAGATATAAAAATTACATATGAAATATATGTTACAAAAAGAACCAGTTTAATGGTGCAAACTGACACTGATTCCTCAGAAATTTAGCAAAATAAAATCTGTCTGTAAGTCCACATATGTAAGGCTACATATGACAGCACACATCTACATTCAAACTTTACAGCTCCATTAATTATGTGGGGAAGATACCACTTCTAACTTTTAATTTTTTTTTTCTTTTCAGAAATATAGGGGACAGGTTAGCATCAATAAAAGTTCCAGATGGCTAAGGTTAATTAATTTTTTTCTCCCTATTTACAAGTTCACTCATAATTGGTTAGTTTATTACTAGATCTCAAGTTGTAAAAGGTCATCTACTATTTCACTACTAAATAGGTAACAGTTATCTCATGATATTACCCATCTGTATATCACATACTGATCTAATAGAGGAGCTGTGTATAAGTTTAGAAAGTGCTAAAATATTTCTTTAGTTACAAGATTTTAGTTTCATAATACAGCATTTAAATGTTATAGAATTAATCTGTTTGTTTGAAAAAAAAAAACTTCTGAGGTCTTTCTGGCTAATCCCTACCAAATCTGAGGTAAAACCTTGTTGCTTTATGCATTTCCATCATTGTCTTCCTTTACTTTAGTTTCACAAGTGAAAAGTAATTTTTCAGACTTTGAAAAACTTTTTCTTATACATAATAAATAAAAATATTTTCTTTCCTAAATAATGGACACTAATCAACATAGATAAATGAACACTTAATTTTGGATATTGAATTTTATCACCATTCTGCCAGTCAAAATTTCTAAAGATCAAAAAATGTAAAGAGTATTGTTCATCACTTCATGAGAGTTAGGTTTTCAACATAAATTACGAAAATCAAATGCTATTTTTTTTTGTCATCATCAGAGACTCCAAGTTTCTAATCAACTATCAAACTACTATCTTTTTTTTTCAATGCAAACACAAACATATGTGCACAGATTTGGGGTCTGTATCCATCTGTGTATTTCACTTAGGTTCATCTACTATTACTGGTACCTTTTCCTTCAATCAGGAAGGACCTCATTAATTACTGAGGCCTAATTAGCACCTATGAAATGGTGGAGTTCCAGATCGTTAGGGCAGTGAGGAGGGTGCACAGCAAGCTCAGTACCATGGACTTCAGGAGAGCAGACTTTGGGGTCTTCAGGAACCTGCTTGGTGAAGTGCCATGCAATAAAGCAATAGAGGGAAAATGGGCCTAGGAAAGTTGGTTAATATTTAGAGATCACCTCTCCTATGCTCAGGAGCAATGCATCCCATAAAGAAATCAGACAAAAGCATCAGGTGGTCTGCATGGATGAACAGAGACCTCCTGGACCAACTGAAAAAGAAAAAGGAAGCCTACAGAGGGTGGAAGCAAGGACAAGTAGCCTGGGAGGAATACAGAGAGATTGTCCGAGTGACCAGGGACCAGGTAAAAGCCCAGATAGAATTAAATCTGGCCAGGGACATCAACAACATCAGCAACAGCAACAGCAACAACAGCAACAAGAAAAATCTTCTTTATGTACATTGTGGGAAAAAAGGAATACCAAGGAGAGTGTGGGCCCTCTCCAGAAGTGACTGGGAGACCTGGCTACCTGGGACATAGAGAAGGCTAAGGTACTCAACAGCTTTTTTGCCTCAGTCTTCACCCATAAGTGAAGACTTATCGGTGGCTCCAGCCACGTCACCCAAGTCACAGAGAGATAAAACAGCAAAAGCAGGGACTGTGAGAATGAAGAACTGCGCAGTGTAGCAGGAGAGCAGATATGAGACCATCTAAGGAACCTGAAGGTGCACAAGTCCATGGGACCCAATGAGATGCATCTGCAGGTCCTGAGGGCACTAGTGGATGAAATTGCCAAGCCACTATCCATCATATTTGTGAAGTTGTCGCAGTCCAGTGACTGGAAAAGGGGAAATATAACTCCCATTTTTAAAAAGAGAAACAAGGAAAATGTGGGGAACTATAGGCCAGTCAGTCTCCCCTCTGTGCCTGGCAAGGTCACGGAGCAGATTCATCTGGAAACCATGCTAAGACACATGGAAATTAAGGAAGTGATTGGTGACAGACAATATGGCTTCACTAAGGGTGAATCATGCCTGTCCAATTTGGTGGCCTTCTATGATGGTGTTACAGTATTGGTGGACAAGGAAGGACCAATTGACATCATCTGTCTGGTCTTGTGCAAAACTTTTGACATTGTCCTGCATGACATCTTTGTCTCTAAACTGGAGAGGGAAGGATTTCACAGACAGACCACTCAGTCCACAAGGAACTGGCTGGATGCCCGCACTCGAAGAGTTGTGGTCAACTGCTCAATGTCTAAGTGGAGATCAGTGATGAGTAGCGTTCCTCAGGTGTTGGTATTGGGACTGGCGTAGTTTAATATCTTTGTTCGTGACACGGACATTGGGATAGAGCTCACCATCAGCAAGGTCATTGACGACACCAAGCTATGTGGTGCATTTGACGTGCTAGAGGGAAGGGATCTTCATCATCCAGAAGGACCTTGACAGGCTGGAGAGGTGGGCCACAAACAAACCTCATGAAGATCAACAAAGCCAAGTGCAAGCTCCTGCACATGGGTCATGGCAATCCCAGGCACAAATACAGGCTGTGCAGAGTACAGATTAAGAGCAGTCCTGAGGAGAAGGAGTTGGGAGTGCTGGTGGACAAGAAGCTCAACATGAGCTGGGAATGTGCACTTGCAGCCTGGAAAGCCAACAGCATCCTGGGCTGCATGAAAAGAAGTGTAGCCAACAGGTCAAGGGAGGTGATTCTGCCCCTCAATTCCACTCTCATGGGACCCCATCTAGCATACTGAGTCCAGCTCTGGAGCCCCCAACCTAAGAAGGATGTGGGCCTGTTGGAAAGAGTCCAGAGGAGGGCCATAAAGATGATCAAAGAGCTGGAGCTCCTCTCCTATGAGGACAGACTGAGACTGTTGAGATTGTTCAACCTGGAGAAGAGAAGGCTCTGGGGAGACCTTATAGCAGTCTTCCACTATCTAAAGGGAGCTTATAAGAGAGACAGGGAGAAATTTTTATCAGGGCCTGCTGTGGTAGGATGAAGGGTAATGGTTTTAAAATACAGGGAGGTAGATTCAGGCTAGATATAAAGAGAATTTTTTTTTACAATCAGGATTGTGGAACACTGGAGGATGTTGCCCAGAGAGATGGTAGCTGCCCCATCCCTGGGGCAGTTTGGAAAGGGCTCTGAGCAATAAAGATGTCCCTGCTCCTTGTAGAGGGGTTGGATCACCTTTAAAGGTCCCTTCCAACACAAACTGTTGTATAATTCTACAATCTACAAATCAATGTGGAATGAGTAAAAAACTCTCATATCAAGAAGTAATTTCAAAATCTGACTAATGCAACTCAATCCTTTTTATTTCATTTTCATTTTATCTCCTGATTATTTTTAAGGGGTTGAGTTTCTTCTTTCCTTTCCTCTTCCCTCTCCCTTTGCCATGCACATTTCCATTAGGTTTTTAGTGTCTGCAGGTCTATGAATAGTGTATCATCTGGTAAGAATGTCTAAAGTTCTACAGCATTTGCATTACTTTAATGAATGCAAATTTAGAGCTAAAATTCTCTATACTTTTGAAGATAACACGGTTTGTATGCTTTAACACTGATAGCTAATTTAGAAAATTACAATATTCATTCAGTTATTGCTACTTAAAGGTAACTGTAAGATCGTTGTAAACAAATAATTACATCAGCTTTAAGATTTTCTAGAACTATATGCTAGTCAGTAATTTTCTTTTTGAAATGCCAATTGTGTCAGCAGGCGATATTCAGGGTTTAGAAGATAACTACTGTCACAGAAGCCAGATATCACTCTTTGTATGGCTAGTATTTTCATTTTATACATACCTAAGGTAAGATTTTTTAAAGCTTTGCAGGTACAATATATAGCTACCTCAAATCAGACTTTATTATCAAGGACATGACCAATCCATCTTAACCTTGAAGTTAATATAAACCAGATTTGGAAATAAAAGTCAAAGTAAAAAGTTAGGAAAGCCAATGGAACAATGGTCAGAAAAACAGACAAACCAGGATGCCCCAAATTGCCAAGTAAGACAACATATTCATCCTCCTCTTGGATGGTTACCTGTAGTGACAGTAATCCCTATAAGTGGATCACTGGCACTTGGTTCCAGTTGAGACAAATTAAACATTGAGTCTTCTAAATGGTTGTCGGCAGCTATAGTCTTTTTAAGGATCTGAAATCAACCACGACTGATGTCTTACTTTTGTTGTACCACTGTATTAAGCCTTAGACCCTGCGTAAAGCCCTACAATTAATAGAAAAGTAGATGTTTCCCAACGCCCTTGTTATATATGTTTCTTCAATAGTGAGATGTTCTAGATTTTGTGAAGGTTTTAACTAATTTGATAGCTACTGGTACCTGGGAGGCCTCAGAAAAGTGTGGAGCTGTAGATAGAAACTGTAGCTGGAAAATGAGGGAGTCCTGTAAGCAGAGGTGAGCTGAGGTTCATAAGCACAGTCTGTGTGTGCACAGAGACTAGTCCAGGTTATCCTGGTAATATTTTCAAAGCACAAAAGTAACTCCTTTGATTTTTTATTAAAAAATTCTCTAAGTGTGCTTGTCTATCTCAGTGGGATAAGAAGAAGGACTAATCTGCTTGATATAAGGACTACCATTTTATCACTGAATTTGCTTCAATTTGATACCCACAGCTGATTGCTATGCTTAGGCTTGCATTCCTAAAAAAACTTGCTCATTTCAGGAGATTGCTCATTACCTACCATAAAATGTCTTTGCCAGTCAATCTTCCTAGATACTCAAAAAATATACTGGCCATTTTTGTGTTGTCTCATAAAAATATATATACACAGAAAGGCAATAATATTTATATCTTGGAAGTTAAGACACTAAGAACATATCTGAAAATGTGTCTTAAGCTGTTCTGAAATATTTTGGGCTGATACTATGTCTTCTGGACATTTTTCTGCATTTTCATCCATTATAGTAACACTCCCAAGCCTTTGTCTGCCCTTTCCTTTGGCAGTGAAAATTGTTGATTGAACTGTATGCAGATTATTATTCAATTGGAGCTTACTAACAAAAATGTGTTAGTATAACAGAACAACAAAACAGTAATAATTAAAAGAAGATATCTGTTTGTCCTCATTGTTTTACATTAGATTTTTAGCTGCTCCTTAAATTATTCCTTTTAGCAGATATACTCAGTATAATTTTGAACCTGAACGAACTCAGTTTATCTACGTCTTAACATTGAACATTTCACCTATAATGACAGAGATAAGCCTTCTTTCAGCAATTTTTTGTGTAGCCTCTGTTGTTTAATATTTTTATATTAACAGCTAAAATGCTGAATACAAACACATTGGTGCCAAACAAGTTCAATTGTTGGAATACATGGGAATTAAGCAGGATAACAATAGACCTTGTGTTTCTAAAGATATTAATTTTGATAACAAAGGTAAACAAGTACACTCTGTGCTTGACACACAACTTCTTTTGTTTATTACATTCTATGGGTCCAAAGACTTCTAAAAATGCTTTAACTCATATAATCGGATTCTGTTTTCAGTTACTATAAGGTACATGTCCTTTACACAGTTATTTATTCAGTTTTTACATAATTTCATTATTATGGTTCAAAGAAAAAAATTGTTTTACCCAAGATCAGCCTTTCACAGTATTGTGAAATATTGAATCTCTCTGTGATGTGCTAATTCCTGCTGATGTTCTATAATATTGAACAAGTAACCTATGGTTGTACAATTACAGTGAAATAATATTCTCTGTAGTAGAGGGGCTATGCTATCTCACTTCCTTCATATACATATAAGACAACAGCTAATTCTCTAGGTGTTGGTATCTTAGGATACACAATAGCTGTTTGTGAATCTTTTATGTTATCAGCTGAACTCTGCTTTAGAAGGAACTTGTGTAGCACACCTCATGTTACGGCAATTGAGTCAGTATATACTACCTGTGCAATAATGTGGTGTAAATCCTGTGGTCATGAAACCATTAAATAAGTAGGTCTTCAAGTTACTTATTTATAGTTAGTAGATTATACCTCTTTTTTTTTTTTTCATTTAATTTGTACTTTTTAAACAAATGTGATTAGAAGCCAGCATTTGGTTCTTTTTTAGATTTAATAAGTTAATAACAAAAAATATTTTTGTGAGTATGTCACCAAGTATATGCCATGACAAATCACAAGATTATTTCTAGCCAAGGGCAAGATTTAGTGTGCTAATAACAATAAATTGTGATACAAGGATTCTCAAAAGTATCTTCTGCTAGATGGATCTGAAAAATATCTGAAAAATATCAGACCTTCAGGTAGAAAGTCTGAAAAATACAAAAAGTTAACAAGGAAAGGCCTAGGGTAATCCTTGTATCATGGTTGCAGCTTACAATTTGTTTGAACTAAATCTTATTGCTTTAAAAACTGAATTAACACTTCCTACTTGGGATCTATTATGAACAGTATCAAACTAACAATACTTTAGCTTTAAAACAAACACATAAACAAATTTAAAAAAAAATGCAAGGAAAACAATCCAGTCTAATTAATTTAATTAATGAAGACATCTAAAACGAATATTGTATTGGTGATTAAGCAGTAATGCCTCTTCAGACATAATCAGGGAAAAAAAAAGAATTGTTCAAAAATTAGAAAACCTCCTGGCATTTTCAGGATGTATATATTACATGTGTGCCTTTTGATATTTAGTATCTAGTTAGTAATATATGCATGACAATAAGTCAGGTCTACGAGATCATCAAGATCTCATGCTACAAGATTTCAATACTTTTTAAATAATTGCAATCACACAGCTATAAAGTGTTAGCTTTTCAATGGATGCATCCTGCTTTAAAAGTTTCTAAATAGATTTAAGTACTGGATAATAGAATTAGATAAGAGTATCAGCTAAAATAAATTGCTATATGCTAAGCAGTGGTAGATGTGGCCTTTATTAATGTGAAACTTTTTTTGGTATCTAATTAACTCCTAACTCTTGAGAACTATATCTACAAATATTGGATATAAAATGTGGACTATTGCATGTTTTACATAAATTAATGTCGTACATGAAAAGGTTGGTGTAAAATGTGTAGGAAGGACATCTCTCTTATGAGAAGTTTGATAGAACTGAAGGAGAGCTGTAAGAGTTTTTTATTACTGATATTTTCCCAAAGAGTTTCTGCTTCTCTTCATTCTGTGCACAATATTGTCTTTGACATATGTAATCTTTAATACTAACCAGGATTAATTTTCCTCAAATTGGCATTCATTATGTTTCCAACATTCTTAAAGCATATCTTCAGTTAATTTTCTATCCTAATGTATAATACTTTACTTCTATTACAAGTGCAATACGTAATACAAAAAGTACACTGTTATTTTAGGACTATCATTAATAGAATCTCAAATAAATATTGGCATGAAATATTCGAAGTCTACATAACAGAGGTGTCTACTTGATATTCTTTTAATGCCATCAGGCCAGCTTAAATTAATTATATTGCAGATGGATATTAAAATGTAGTAATATCCCTATTACTGAGAATCATAATTGATATCCACAACTGAATTTACAAGAGGGCTGAGCTCAACATGCACGACATCCCTTTTCAGAAGATCTAATGAAGGAGAAAAGAGGAAGACAATTTTTTTCATTTTCTATATAAAATCACAAAAATTAAATTAAAATAAATTAAATAAAAATAAAATATTTACACTTCTGGCATGGAATTAAACTTCAGAGGTCTAATTGATTGACTATTTCCCATTTGGATATTAATAATTTTATTAAATATTAATAATATGTTTCCTCTGACTGATGTAATAAATTAACTTTTTTATTGTTATTTGATACTCCAACGATATGTAGAACAGAAATCTGTTGATTGGGAAGAAAATGAATCTAAAATTAATAATTATTGAAAAGATTCTAAGAAAGTAGAAGTTACAAAAATCAAGAAAGTAGTTAGTTCCAATAAGTTTTGTATCACCACTATGATAATCCTGGATAATCTAGTGTGTTCAGACCTTCCAAGTAACCTCTTTACAATGACAAGGTTGCTAACTGCCTCACTTTTAGTTATGAACTAGTTTGTGATTGGGGAGTTAAATAACCATCAAGGAATAGATGACTTAGAACTCAGTAACATATCTTCTTGTCATTTAACATACCTCTAGCCATGTGGGAAAAAATAATCCAACATTCACCAGCTGGTATTTTTTATTTGTATGGCCCACTGCCAACTGGCTGTCATTTCCTCAGTCACAGTGGAATGGGAAACAAGCTTCTTGCTGTACACACATACCCACTTCTACTTGTACTTTGCCCCAGGAATAAACTAATTGCTGCTGTAAAACACTGTTAGCACCTTATTCAGAATTCATCGATGTACCCTGGGAGAGAGGGATGTAAAATTCTACCAGCTGGCCTTTTGGCTTTGACTAGCCAATTGATAGATGGCTGCCAATTAGCTGTTCACACTGGAATACTTAAGAAAGAAAAAGTCCAACAACATATAAATTACGTTCAGCTTCTGTTGCTCATTCTGATCATTCTTTGCTTCATGTATCTCAGGCACTATAGTTGGAAAAGAATGTATACATCTTGTCATCTGTCTGGCAATGAAGCTTTAGTTTTTACTGTAAGTTTACAGGGTGTTGTCTAGCATAGCTATGTCTCAAGTGATATCTCTCTTATTTTTTTTTCTTAGGTACTTAATCAAAAGTTGAGCAGGTTCTTCTTTCTCAAAGGTTTTTTTTCTTTGTTTGTTTGTTTATTTTTTAATATTTCTTCACAGTCAGTCTAAATGTTCCCTCTGTTCACTTATTCTCTTGCCACATAACATTCCTCCTTCCCAGCTTTGCTTTTCCCTTTTCCATTTGTAGTCAGACACAAGTTTAAGTGTTCCCTTAAATGATGCAGTTGCACTTTCTCCTTCCCCTTATTGCCAAAAAATTACACTTTATCTCATCAATACATGCGCACCTACCATCATTCACAAAAGAGAAAACTCTGCTTCCTGAGAAGCACTTCTTATGTATAGACACCTGCAGGTCTCTTAATTGTTGTTACTAGGTTTGACTCGGGAACTTAATATGTGACTATATTCTGATTTACCAGATTTATTCTGATTGTAATAGAAACTCTAAATTCCAGTAGATTAAATAATAAATTTGACTTCTAGTTTGAGAAATGAAAAATATAGGTCATTCCCTCACAGGTAATATATATCATCAGAACCTTCAGCCATTTGGTGCCATGTAGTGAATTACAAAGGACTCTTTTTCTGAAAACTCTGAAATACTTAAATTGCCCTGGCACTAGGATCCTATCTGGTTCTTGGTGGTGTAAAATGTTCTAAAGGTCTGAAAACACATTATAAGGTTTCCTTTATGTTGAGTATCCATCTGAGTTGACTATCAGGTACTCAATAAATAATAGAACAAGTCTACTGCCATCATAATTACAAGGGCAAGATTGTAAACCCTTGCATGGTAGGAAATAACCGCTTAGTACTTCTGATTTGGTTGACGTAACATTCCCCAGAGACCTGCCATCTTGCAAGCAGCAATTACACAGGTTAATCAATACAAATTCTTTCTGACAGTTTTAGGGGTTTTTTTAGAAAGAAGAAAAAGAAAGACATTCTACAGGATAATCGTTTTTGTTGCAATTACTTTAGACATACAGGAAGACTCATGTTTCACAAAGTATTATATTGTTTCAAATAGACTATTCACAGAACGCCAAGACAACCACTAAGAAGCCATCTGAAATATTATGTACGGTTTTGATTATCTTTGTTCAAGAAAAATCAGTTTGAAACAGGTCAAGAAAAGGGCTTTTGGTGTAATCAAGGAAATTGTCAGTCAGTATTAAAATTTGTAGAGTCTGACTTGATAATCTAGTCAAAAGGAGACAGAGAAGAGAATAGAACTTTATCAATGTGTCTGTGAAGGGAGGATAGGATGAAAACAAGGTAGTGAGCAATGGTAACAGACATTCTACACCCAAGAATGTAGATAAACAAGTTATAAGTAAATTTAAGCTTGAAACTAAAAAATAGATATTAACTGTCAGTAGAGTTCTTGAAAACAACAATGGGAACCTGATATACTTGTGAATAAGAAGTGTTTTAGGAATAGTTATGGTCTGGAAGGGCAAACTTTGCATAAAGTTGCATACCGCCTTACCAAGTGGTAAGAGCTAGTTGCCTGCAAGATAAATCACCACAGAATGGTTGAGGTTAGGAGGAACCTCTGGAGGCCATCTGGTTTAATGAGTCTGCTCAAGCAGGCTTGACCTGACCATGCTGTCCTGGATCATGTCCACATGACTTTTGAAGATTTCAAAGGACAGAGGCTCCACAAGCTCGCTGGGTAACCTGTTCCCATGCTCAGTCATTTCCCACAGTAAAGAAATGTTTTCTTATGTCAAGCAGAAACCTCCTGTGCTTCAGTTTGTGTCCTCTTGTCCTGTTATTGGACACCATTGGAAAGAACCTCCATCTTCTTGACACTCTCCCTTCAGATATTTGTACACATTCATTAGATCTTTCAAAAACAAGAGATAAAGTATGTACTGAGAGTTGTTGAGTGGTAAGTCATTGTGTTTTACAAAAAAAAAAATTTGAAAGCTTGCGTTTCTGATATCCTGAACTCTTTATACTAGCTGCTTTGTTTCATTCTTTTGTCTTTGTGCTAGCAAAGCTCATTTTCCCTCTGCTGCAGTCTGGAAGTGTTCATGCATTCTTTCATAAAGGCTGGAACAAAGCTTCTTTTAAAATACCAATCAGGTAAACTTGAGGATAAATAACTGCTCACGTTGAAGTTTTGGGTAGGCATATGAAGTCTTAGCATATGCAGACTCTTTGGGCATGGAATTGTCATGTTTCTGACTATCTGACTGCAAAGGGTAACTGCTGTAAGAGTAAGAAGAGTCATGTGTTGTGCTTTGCAGACTGCTATAACACTGTGAATCATTTGTGCTACATGTGAATTACTATAGTTTTCTGAGATGGCAATGTGAAGTAGTTGATCACATTGACTTGTTTAAATCCAGTAATTTATGCCTCTACCTAAATGCAATAATCCAAAAAGTTGCCATATAACCAACTGTTTGCTAAGATGACTTGATTTAATATGAAGTATCTAAATTGATACCCATATTTATAGCTTTTGTTCTCTAAGAAAATTTCCTTCAAGAATCTTTTTTTGCTATGGTACTCCTCAACACTTAGCAAGTCTGCCATTCTGTTACAGCATCTTTAAGTAAAAAAACCCAGAATTTGAGATTATTTTCCTGTGGTCACACAGTCAAATCACAGGAAGATTAATCAACTTACTTTATCCTTGAAAGACTGTCAGAATAATAGTTTGCATCATTCTGCCTTTGTATTTATGTGTTCCACTAAATAACAGACATGCTTATTGTCAGTGATGACACTATAAAACAAACTGAATCAAAACCTGATTGCTGTAGCAAATATGTTTATGGATAGAACTAGTTCATTGCTTATTAAATGCAAGCAATATGAAAAGCAGATGAAGTAAGGAGTATATTCAGAGCTTCTTAAATGCAGTTGATAATTGACCTGAGAAAGCATAGAGTAGGGGATGAGAATCATGCCACTGCAGACCTCATGTTCAAAAAAAAGAAGACAAATAAATTTTTTTAAAAACTCTTCTAGATAGTCGTATAGTTAATAATGATCAGTGATAATGAAACTCTGAAATTAATATTTTATTTAGAAACAAAAAGTGCAAACATCAATGGAGCTTTAATTATTTCTCACTGTTGGGTTTTATTACAAATATTGAAAACATGAAACAGGAGGAATATAACTACAACTTCTGTTCTCGTAATGAGTCAAAGCACGAAAAAGATTAAGTAAAAAAAAGGACGCATCTAAAATTGAGGTAGGCAGAATTTTGAATCAGAAAGCCTATTCAGCTGGTTTGATATACATATATAAATATAGACAAATAATACAATATTATACGTATATTTATGTGTAAAAACACACACCTATCATTTCACACTTGTTTAAGGAGTTCTTATACACATCCCACAGATTTCAAAGAGCAAGCTAGCACAGCACCTGCCTTATACCAAAGTTAAATCAACACTTGGATAGCTCTCTTAGAGTATTCTCTTAAGGTCTTAATATACACTAGTAAAATTTAACAGTACGTAAAATTGATTTAACATCACTTTTTCTTTGTAGGTGGGTTCTGGTTGTTGTCATTTTTCCGCAGGTCAATAATCTATATATGAAAGCTTGCATACAAAGAAGTAAGGTGACTGTTCCTTTCCATTGGCATAGTGTATTCAAACTCCTTCTTCCTAGTCCCTATTTTGGAACAGAAAATCTCTTAACCTTCCTACTACTGTTCTATTGAAAAAAAACCCCAGAGATGTATAATTGTATACAAAAATATATGTGTCTATGTACACGTATGTATGCTTACAGGTTTTTTTATATATACATATATACATACAGGATATACACATTTATTTATATACAAGTATATAAATATACATATGTAAAATATATACACATGTATGTATAATCATATCTATGTACGTAAATATATCTATATGTATCTATCTATCTATCTAACTAAGTAACTATCTATCTATTTCCTAGGATCCTAGACAATAGAGAGCAGGGCAAGGCAAATGAGGATGCATTCACTATAAAAAGGAATAGTTGACTTCCAGCCTTTGATGCCTGGGGTAGTTTATTTAAAGTGAATGATTATATTACACAGTATGCACCTTTTATTAAAATTTCTATTGAAATTTCCTTCTGCTATCTGAAATTTTGATGTGCAGTTGTGTCTGGATACTTTTATTCCAATTTTATGTATGGTTTCATATCTTCTCATTAGTATATTTGTAAAATTGCCTTGAAAAATATTCATGTTCTAACACCTCTAACAAAGTCATCCTATTTGTTTTCTGCTTTTTTTTCCTCTTCACTGATGTGAGTAATCATTCTGTGGCCTGCTGAAGTGCAGTTTCAGTTTCAGCTGAATGGCACCCTTAAAAGTTTGGAAAATATAGTTATTCATAGCAAATAAGCACAATGTCAGTATGGTTCTCTGCTCAATCAATTCCATACAAAATAAGCTTAAAAGTGATTTATTCCATGGTTTGTCACATAACATGCTAGTTTTGTGTTCAAATGTGGATAACATATCCAAAAGTTTTCTACCAGCAGAATGACTTCCTATATAGCAAAATTAATCTGCTCTATTACATTACTAACTCTTACTATTTCCTTCTTCATCATTATTATCAGAATTAAGAGAATTAATTAAAAATATTTTCAACTCCTAGAAGCCTTTAAGATGTACGTCTTCTATGACATACAAAATAAAGCTATTTTTCACATAAATTTACACTATGTCTGCATTTCCTCATACAAAATGTCTCCTTCTCGTGCCAGATAATCCAGTTTCAGAGCCATTTTTTTTTTTTGTGATTATTTCTCTGCAACTGAAAAAAAAAAAAAAGGTAAGTGCCCCACAAAGAAAAACCTAGTACTTCTCAGAGCTTCTGGATACAAAACTCCATATTCTTTTCTCTCAATACACTCCTCTTTTGAGAAGCAGTGCTCTTCCTCAGGGACATTTGCTATGAGCATTATCAGAGTTAAAATTTTAGCTGTCCTTTGGGCAACTCAGCCAAAGGAGGTACTTGTTTTCAACAGCTTTTGTTGTCTATCCAAAGGCCTTTCATGGGAATACAACTCTTCATAATGTTACTCAGTGGATAGAACTCATAGCAGTCAAGATCATGTTTTCAAAATAATTTTCAGTGTTAAAGAAGCTAGAACAACATCCTTGTGTAGTCTTATTTTTGGTTTTGTGCACTAGCTATCCATAAAGATGTAAATTGTATTCCCATTGTCCCCATTAGCATTTTGACTTTTAGTTGTAGAGCAAACTATTCTTAAAATCAATGCACATTAGACTTTTGAAGCTCCAAATATTTGGCAATATAGGAAGAAAAACTAACAGCTGTAATAAGATTCAAATAAAAAAAAAGCAATTTCTGTATTTTCTGGGATTCATACATCCCTTTAGCCTTGAGGCACTAATTAAAATAATTCAAACAGTTCTAAAGAAAGAGACTGTAAAAAATTATCCCTGTTATGAAAGCCTATACAACTTATATATGTGAGAAAAGAATCGAACTCAAGAAATTATAACATCCATTATGTAGTCAAAGCAATTATATAACATATGATTATGAAGAGAGTATGAAAATTGATGGTTAGTTAAATGTGAATGAAGCGGCATGTATGATACATTGTTGAATAAAGCAAGCTGTTTGAATATTTATACCAGACCACAGGTGAAAATTATTCTGGTAATACAATCTATATTTAGACAAAGCACTATGGCAGATTTTCTACATTATGCTGAAGGCATCTAAGCTTGCATGTGAATATGTTCTCCAGGAAAACTCAATGCTGTGTAATTTTCTCTCCAATATCTCATTAGAATACATCTTCTATATGTATATACTTTTGTTTTGTAATTATTTATGTATTTTTGTGCAGGTAAACTTTATATACTTACCCTACATTTTATTATGGCCATGCAATTCTTGCTGGCATACCAGAGAAGCTCAAGTGCATGGTGATTCTTATTTCACTTCTTGCATGTGACCTTTAGGTACTAGAGATTGCATCCTCCTTTTCGTTGTGGAAGATGTTGGCTTTTTAGTAACTTTTCACTGTGCTGATTTCACTATTCAATACTGAATGTACTTCAGTAGTAGTGTTTTGTTAGGTTGATTTTGAGTTTATACAGCTGAACTTCTCAGCTAGTGAAAGTTAAGTAAAAGTAATGTTGATGTGATGTCCTGAAACAATTGTCCACAGTTGTAAAGTAGATATAAAACTCTTCCTTATTTATTAAATTGTTATCACATATCAATGATGTGTGCAGTCTGCTGCCTTAGAAGCAGAATTCACTTCCCACACAATAACACGAAGTGTAATTTATTAACTTTTTTGTAATGTGAAAATATACAGATACAATAAAGTAAAGTTGTCATTATTTTACTGGATTTACAATGAACATGGAATATCTATTGCAGTTGAGGTTATTGAGATATTTCTCTGAAAATTTCTTAAAAGGTTAGATAGTAATATAGCCTTTTGAGGTGACCTATTTGATTTAGGTCATGTTTGAAAATTGATTTTGAAATCCTAATATTAATTAATTATTGTCTGCATGTTCTATGTTAAAGCAAAACAGGAAAGGGCTTGGGGAAGGCAAGCAGAAGACTTACAGTACTTCATACTGTACTCAGGTTTGACAATCCACAATAATTGCTTTACCCCATTTTTAAAAATTTCTAGCCAGTTAGTAAACAGAGAGGTAAGTGCACCTTTGGTACACCAAATCTACTTCTCAAGTAGATTTCCGCTAGCGACCTGAGTATTTCCAAAAAGCTGTTCATGTAATCTCAAATACCTACTGCACAATTTAGTATTCCACACAAGTAATTTGTGGTCTACAAAAAGCTACAGAAAGACTTTAATCTCTGAATTCAAGCACGAAGTAGCCAGAAGGTATAGTTATAAATGTATTTTTTTCACCTGCAGAGAGAATATTTCCTTGATCTGTATATAATATATTCAAATATCTTTCTGCTACCCTGTTTACTCTTAACAGGGTACTAAATCATTTTTCACTAGCTAATTTCAGCTAGTCGAGCAGCATTCTGAAGACTATACAGATATTCGACCATTGATTGCTGATAAAGTATGGGGTATGCAGCTGTCAAAACTTCATTTCACACTTCCTCATACACTGAGCTGTTGGCTTAGTCTGTTCATTTCCACACAATAGACAATACTCATGAATTAAATGTATTTTGTGAAGGTTATTCTGTGCTCTGTCCACAATACTTGTAAAGATGTCTTCTGTAGATACTTAAAAATTATTTTAGCAAAAACTTTGTCATGAAAAGAGATCAAACATAAAAAGAAAAAATAGTTCATGATTACTTCATAATCAAAATAAAAACAACAGTGAAAATAAATACCAGGAACACTTCAGTTTAATAAATGTCTGCTGAAAGCCAGTGTCACTATCACAAATAAACTTTGTTTGTTCTTGGCTCAAACTCTTGTTTTAATAATGTTCTAGTACTTCTGGTTTTAGTAATTAGTATTACAGTGAATGACATCAGTAATAAGGCCCTCTGTATCATGTCTTCCCTGTTCTTGTTGTTACTCTGGGAAAGCTTTTTTTTTTTTTTTTTAAAGTATGATTCAAGTAATTTTGCTAATTTATCTGTTCTTTCATTCTGCATTCATTCATTACTAATTTGCTGAATCAGTTGTCCACTTTTTGGGGGGAAAAGTAATCTGGAGCTTCTTTGTTACAGAAAATCTTGGTGAATATTGAATATATACAAGCAGCCAGAGGTCAACACCCTCTATTATGAAAAGAAGTAGGATATAAATGATTGGAGATTTTCTACTGTCAGTACTTTTCTTCCATATTGATCTTTATAAAAAATGTAAAATATTAAAAAAGGATTTCACCTCAAGTGACTTCTACTGACTGTATTAATCATATAAGTGGTGCATTGAAGACATCTGGCAGCAGAACCTGCACTCCATCACTCATTCACTCCCCTGCAACGGGATGAGAGGATAGAACTGGAAGAGTAAAAGTGAGAAAAACTCATGGGTTGAGGTGAAGATAGATAGTTTAATATAAGAAGGAAAGAGAAGAAAGGGAAAAAAAATTATGCAAAGGCAATCACTCATCACCTTCCATCAGGAGACTGATGCTGTCAGTCTGCAAGAAATGGTTAGGATGGAAAAACTGCCTCCAGTTTTATTGCTGAGCATGATATTATATAGTATGGAATATCTCTTTGGTCACTTCAGATCATCTGTCCCAATCTCTTGTCCATTCCCACCCTACATGCTGAGGGGCAGCATGAGATACAGAGAATCATAGAATCATATAATAGATTGCCTTGGAAGGGACACTTTAAAGCCATCTAGTCCTACCCCCCTACAAGGAGCACGGACATTTCCAACTAGATCAGGTATCTCAGAGCCCTGTCCAACAAGGTCTAGAATATTTCCTGGGATGAGGCATCAACCACGTCTCTGGACAACCTGTTCCGGTGTTCCACCAGCCTTATTGTACAAAATTTTTTCCTTATATCAAGTCTGAGTCTACTTCCCCCTATTTTAAAACCATTGCCCCTTGTCGTATCACAACAGGCCCTGATCAAGAGCTTCTCCCCGTCTTTCCTGTAATTCCCCTTTTAGTACTGTAAGACCGCTATAAGGTCTCTGCGGACCCTTCTCTTCTCCAGGCTGAAGAGCCCCAGCTCTCTCAGCCTGTCCTCACAGGAGACATGATTCAGCCTTCCAATCATTTTCGTGGCCCTCCTCTGGACTCATTCAACAGGTTGATGTCTGTCTTATGTTGTGGGCTCCAGAGCTGGATGCAATACTCCAGGGGTCTCAGGAGAGCAGAGTAGAGGGGTAGAATCACTTCCCTAAACCTGCTGGCCATGCTTCTTTTGATGCAACCAAGGATGCAGTTGGCTTTCTAGGCTGGCTCAGCTTCTTATCCACCAGTACTCCAAGTCCTTCTCCCCAGTGCTGCTCACAATCTATTCTCCACTCAACCTCTATTTCTGCTTGAGATTGCCCCAATCCATGTGCAGGACCTTGCACTTGGCCTTGTTCAGCTTCATGATGTTCTCACAGGCCCACTTCTGCAGCCTGTCAAGGTTCCTCTGGGTGGCATCCCTTCCCTCCAACACATTGATTGTACCACATAACGTGGTGTCATTGACAAACTTGTTGATGGTGAACTGTATCCCAATGTCTATGTAACTGACAAAGGTGTTAAAGAGGGCTGGTCCCAACACCAGCCTCTGAGGAATGCCACTCATCACTGGTCTCCCCTTGAACATTGAACTATTGACCACCACTCTCTGAGTGCGGCCATCCAGCAATTCCTTATGCACTGAGTAGTCTGTCTGTGAAATCCATGTCTCTCCAGTTTACAGACAAGGATGTCATGCAGGACAGTGTCAAGTACTTTGCACAAGTCCAGATAGATGACTTCAGTTGGTCGACTCTTGCCCACCAATGCTGTAACACCATCAAAGAAGACCACCAAACTGGTCAGGTACGATTCGCCCTTAGTGAAGCCATGTTGGCTGTCAGCAATCACCTCCTTATTTTCCATGTGCCTTAGCATGGTTTCCAGGTGAATGTGTTGCATGATCTTCCCAGGCACAGAGGTGAGACTGACTGACCTATAGTTCCCCACATTTTCCTTGTTTCTCTTTTTAAAAATGGGAGTTATATTTCCCCTTTTCCAGTCAGTGGTGACCTCACCGAACTGTGACAACTTCTCAAATATGCTGGATAGTAGCTTGGCAACTTCATCCGCCAGTGCCCTCAGGACCTGCAGATACATCTCATTGGGTCCCATGGACTTGTGCACCTTCAGGTTCCTTAGATGGTCTCATATCATCATGGTCACAAGCCCTGGTCCTCATGGGGGATTTCAAACCACCCTGACATCTGTTGGAGAGACAACACGGCAGGGCACAGGCAGTGCAGGAGGCTCCTGGAATGCGTCGACGACAACTTCCTCCTGTAGGCGATAGAGGAGTCGACAAGGAGGGGTGCCATGCTCGACCTTGTGCTCACCAACAGGGAGGGGCTGGTGGGGGATGTAAAACTGAAGGACAGCCTGGGCTGCAGCGACCACGACGTGGTGGAGTTCAAGATCCACGGGGAAGCGAGGAAACTAAATGGCAAGCTCTCAGCCCTAGACTTCAAGAAGGTGTACTTCGGCCTTTTCAGGGACCTGATGGGCAAAGTGCCATGGGAGGCGGCCCTGGAGGGAAGAGGGGCCCAGGAAAGTTGGTCCACATTCAAGGAGCACCTCCTCCAAGCTCAGCAGAGGTGCATCCCGATGAAGAACAAGTCGGGCAAAAAGGCCAGGAGGTCCGCGTGGATGAGCAAGGAGCTCCTGGACCAACTGAAAGTAAAGAAGGAAGCCTACAGAGGGTGGAAGCAGAGACAGGTAGCCTGGGCGGACTACAAAGAGGCTGCGTGGGTGGCCAGGGATTGGGTGAGGAAGGCTAAAGCCTGCATGGAATTGAACCTGTCCAGGGATATAAAAAGCAACAAGAAAAGCTTCTATAGGTATGTAGGGGACAGAAGAAAGTCCAAGGAAAATGTAGGCCCCCTCCAGAAGGAAACCGGTGTCCTGGTCACCCAGGACATGGAGAAGGCTGAGGTACTCAATGACTTTTTTGCCTCAGTCTTCACTGATAAGGGGTCTTGTCTCACCACCCAAGCTGTGGAAGGCACAAGCAGGGACTGTGAGGACGAAGAACCGCCAACTATACTCGAAGAGCAGGTTCGGGATCATCTGAGGAACCTGAAGGTGCACAAGTCCATGGGGCCTGATAAGATCCATTCCCGGGTCCTGAGGGAACTGGCGGATGAAGTTGCCAAGCCACTGGCCATCATATTTGAGAACTCGTGGTGGTCTGGGGAGGTCCCCGATGACCGGAAGAGAGGGAACATAACCCCCATTTTTAAAAAGGGGAGTAAGGAGGACCCGGGCAACTACAGGCCAGTCAGCCTCACCTCTGTGCCTGGCAAGGTCATGGAGCAGATTCTCCTGGAAACCATGCTAAGGCACGTGGAGAGCAAGGAGGTGGCTGGTGACAGCCAACACGGCTTCACCAAGGGCAGATCATGCCTGACCAATTTGGTGGCCTTCTATGATGGGGTCACAGCATCAGTGGACAAGGGACAAGCAACGGATGTCATCTACCTGGACTTGTGCAAAGCTTTTGACACTGTCCCACATGACATCCTTCTTTCTAAACTAGAGAGGCATGGGTTTGATGGATGGACCACTCGGTGGATAAGGAGTTGGCTGGATGGACACACTCAGAGAGTGGTGGTCAACGGCTCAATGTCCAAGTGGAGACCGGTCACGAGTGGCGTCCCTCAGGGGTCCGTGTTGGGCCCGGCCCTGTTCAACATCTTTGTCGGCAACATGGACAGTGG